>JAPZDV010000021.1:4041282-4061058 GCA_029814665.1 Acanthurus lineatus
ACACACACACACACACACACACACACACACACACACACACACACACACACACACACACACACACACACACATGCACAAACAGAGTCAGAGACATGCTTAAAACATCTGCACTCACTGTGATCTAGATGGAGGTCCATTTTGATTCAGCAGGGTGTCTACAGGACTAGAAAAGTCTTGAATAGAATTGATTTCAGTTTACAGAAAAATGAGAAGTTAACTGCAATTTTATCTACCTGAGTCATTCAGTAGTCTTTGTAGTCTGTTTATATTATTTTTGAGCAGGAAACATTTTTCTTGACTTAGGCTCCTAAATTCTACTGGTCTATGTAATCCTGCTTTTTATTGTTATGGTCATTATTTAAGGAATAGTTCACTCAAAAATAAAAAAACAGCCATTATCTTCTCACCTCCATGCTGAAGGAAAGTCAGGTGATTAACACATACTTTTTAAAGTCCAAATCTTTGTTGTAGTTGTTAAGCCCATGGAATTTTAATTGGATGCAGGAGCTTGAAGATGTGTACAACCATCCAAAAAAAAGACCAGTGTATAATATAATCACACTGCTGAAAGAAGCTACAACCTTTTGAAGCTATAGGAGCCAGAAGCACCTGCAATCTGCAAGCTTCCAGGTAGCATGTAAACACTCAGGTTTGACGAGAGTGCAAGTTTTCGTTCATGTCGGTGCACAAGCTTGTCTAGCGTAGCACAGATGTGTGTTCAACTCCTGCATTGACTTCCAAAAAGGTTCGCACTTAACTTTTAGCTTTAGACAGCTGGAAAGTTGTCTGGGTCCTCTGATGTTTTTCCCACTCCATATACTCTATATATATCTGTGCCAATGAGTGTAGACGCCTCTCAATATAATGCATTGTAATTTAAAAGCCTCTCAAATACAGCATACAAAACCACCTTAGTGTCCAAAAACAGCCATACAGCAGCCTGTAAACTCATCCAGGTTTCTCCTTTTTGCTCTGTTTCAGGTCCAGAGCGTCGACGTAGCAGCATTCAACAAGATCTGATTCCAATGTCTTTGTCTTTTGTCATGCCTTGTCCCTCTGATTGTGTCAACGGTTAACAGTAATAAAACCAACTCTTGCACTGAAGCTCTTGTCTTGTGAATTATGGTTTTGAGGAGATAAGTTGACCAATGTAGTTTTCATGTCGAAAGTGTCAGGTCAGGTCACTTTCTTTTAGCCACTGCACAACTTTGAGAAAAGCAGAATCAGTGATTTGATGATGTGACACATGGTAAAAAAAATCAAACATTGCCCTCAGTATATTAGGTTTTGTTCTTAGAGAAGTAATTTGTTTTTCCCAGTCAACATTTGATAACATTGATAAATGAACACTAGATAAACACTAACCCTGCTGTGACTTTTTGTCTTAATTACTGTGACTGAGTTAATACCAGCCACTCTAAAGACTTTTCAGTGTAAATGTAGAAGAAAAAAATATTTTCATCACACCTTTTACCAAAACATTTATGGTTAAGTTAATGAACAATAATCATGTATTTTACATTTATAATATGCAACCTCAAACTAGATATTGATTATTGATATTAATATTAATTGACAAGTCAATGGATCTGTGTGCAACATCTTGGAACTACACAGTAACTCCAATAACTTCTAGGCTTAGTACAGTAAATTTTGTAAAAAAAAAAATTTTGTCTACCTGAACTCTGTGTTTGCAGAAAGTCTTATGCACTACTGAAAAATAATAAATCCTATTAAATTTAAGAAGCAAAAATGAAAAAGCCCTTTAAAATTTAACCTGACTTTCCACCAAAATTACCTTTCCAGTGGCGTGTAATTTAGATTTTTGATGAAAATATAAATGTACCAACCACATTGATGGTGCTCAACTCATCCTGATCATTGTTGCTCATTTTCCTGTGAATTTACTTTATGAATGCAAAACCTGTGGACAACAGCTTTGTTGTTTGCTGTAAAAAACAAACAAACAAACAGAAAATTTAGGTAAATAATATGTTCATTAGGTCTCAATGCCACATCTGAAAATTCTGGTAACTAATGATGTTACCAGTTGCTGTGTCAGGTGGGTATCCTGCCATGTAACTCTTTAGCATTATTTACTTGTAGTGCAGTGTCCACTTTAAACTGGCTAATGAAAATAAAAGAGTGTCTGACAACATAATGAATGTAGACTAAAAGATATTTAACCGTTTCCATACTGGGATTGAACCCAACCCCCCTGAGTTACTTACCACTGAAACTTAAAGGACATGCATATTACTGACGGAACAATCCCATATCACGTCCTTTTAGCTGCTTCAGGAAAGATTGTGATTCAGCTCTGTGGTCATTTTTAGGCTGCAGGTTAGTGGTGTTTCTGTACATCCTCAGAGACAATAACTGACTTTTAATTATAGCAAATCATAAAACCCAGTTATTGGTTATCACAGTATCACTTACTATTAATTTTCTAAAGAAATATACATTTCAGGCTATGGGGTCACTTTTTAATAGATGCATTGGATACAGCTGCCCACTAGATGGAACTGTTGAGCCTAGGTTTCCAGACAGGGCAGCAAATTCTGTCTTTACATCACAAATGAACAGATCCGAAAGGTTACAGAAAACAAAGATGAAAGTTTCAAAGAATACATACAGCCTAGAAAGTCTTCATTTGAAATCGCTTAAGGAAGTGCCAACTCACCATACACACGGCTGTGAGTGTGGTGAGTAGGCATGACTCATACTGGAGTCCCCTGCAATGAAAAAAAAAAAACTGAATACCACTTTCTTTTCACAGTCTCTGGAAAATAAGTAAAATCACTGTGTTGTCAGGGTGAGGAGGCACATGATGCTGCAGTGTGGTTGTCTGTGTTTTGGGCTAAACTGAAGAATGTGTCCTCTTTATTGACCTCAGCCCAGCTCTCATGCTACTGTGTTTGAACCGATGTCATATTTAGCAAGAAGTTTGATTTTCAGGTTTTTTAAATGAAATTCTGAAAAATGTATTCAGAACTTTTTAAACATGCCTTACAAAATATTTAACGGGAGAAAAAAAGGGGACTAATTAGAAAGACAGACACAACATTGTCTCTAAAACATGTCCACAGTCATAATAAAGGCTGCCCGAGGCTGTACTCAGGCACAGCTGTGCACTTCTTATAAACCAGAGTATGACAATGTTAATCGAACGGAAGCATCTAATCTATCCAATAGTTGTAGAAACATTTCACTCACAGCAGCACAAGACGAAAATATCAGATCATTAAAACCAGCAAAATACATCTTAAGGCAGCAAATGTTGAAGTTTTGCTGAAAATGTTAGCATAATGGTTGAACTATGGAAAAAAGACAGAAAAGAGTGTGTGATTCATCCTCTGTGTATAATTAACATCCATCTAGTTTTATCATAATCCATCCACAAAATATTTCAGCCTGAATCGAGGTTGTGAACTGACCATGAAACCTCATAAGCACAACTAAATAAAATGATTTAAGAAAAAAAAGAGATATTAATGTGGCTTTTTAAAACAAATATCCAAAGCACAAGTATTTGACTTTTATAAGACTTCACAGGAAGCTGCAGAACATTTTAGAAGACAAGTTAAACTTACACTTTTGTGTATAAAACTGTTTGTGGGTGTTTTGCTTTCTGAACTGAAGGCTGGAGGTCAGGAGCTGCTGGGAAACATCGTAGATCATCTGTAGAGACAGTAAGTGAGACCAATAACGCCGTATGCCAGTTTGTTTCAGTGGATTATAGACTAAGTGCAGCCTGGTGTGATTCATAGTTGACCTGTTCAACGAAGAGCAGACAAGCAAAAATACCAGGTCGGCTCTGTGTTCTGCAGCATTTACCATCTGATTTCCTCCACATCTAAAACAAAAGTGCACTCTGCTCTCTGATAGCTGCCCCAGAGGTGTATAAATGCAAGAACTGCCTTCTTTTTGTGAAGGCACTTGATTATTTTTACTCAGCTCCTGAGGGAACCCAGTCTAATGGAAATGAAAAAAAAAATAATAATGCCATGCTAATGCAGGCTTAATATCTAGCTTTTTAAAATGAGTACCAAAAAAAGCAGTCATTTTCCCTCAGCCAGCAGCAACTTGACTCCAAATAAGATTTTGATTTGCATTAGAAACAAATGAAACAATTATACCACCCTGACAGATTTCTGTTTCTCTGTTTCCCTGAGGAGAAATAAGCTTTAAAGACTTGACAACTGCATTCAATGGCTTGTTAAAATAACTGTTTTTGTGGTAAAGCCCCTTGTGCTCTGTCTGGCTGCACATACAAACCAATGCTGCCTCAGTTAACAGCCTGTCTGTCTGTCTGACTGTCTGTGCATTCCTACACTCCCATCGTGTTTTGAGGGCTTTCTTTTTGACAGCCTCTTTCCATAACGGAGGCCTTTTCTAGGCTTTTAAAAGCTGCAATAGCCCACTAGATGATGGATGGATGGATGGATGGATGAGGTAAGGACAAAGGAGGCTGTAAATTAGACTTACATCCAGCAACCCCTTTTTTTTTTTCTCAAGTCTAGCATGCTGTCCTTTGGTCAGTCATACGTGAACAAAAAAAACAGTCAGACAGGAACAGACTTTTGGGCTGTGAGAGACAGGAGCAATTACTGTCTGAGACGTCATCGGCCCTTGGTGGGGGGAAGGAGGCAGACAAGAAGAAAGGAGCAGGTTGAACAGAGGAAAGGAAGGAAACCCAAGGGACTTCTGACACTTCCTGTGAGACTGAGCCGAGGGGAAACAAAGGCAGCGACACAAAAACAAAACAAAACTTCCTTGCATCTATTTAATTCTGTAACTTTCTTTTCTTTTCTTTTCTTTTCTCTTAAAGGGGAAACACACACACACACATCTTGCCCTAGATTAGTAACTTGAAAAGAAATTGGATCATCGATGGCTTCTATTTCATGCCAGAGGTAGTTTTATTTCTAGTTTTCTTCCAGCAGCAGTAACTTTGTCCAATTTTAGAGGGATCTGTATGGTGGCCCTTGCACCTTGTATTAAACCATAGATGGTCTCTCCAGGGTGTGAGCATAGCAGCAAAGTATTTTTTCAGTGTCTGTATCATAAAAAGCATTTAAATAATTGACACCACATTTAAAATGTGTCTGTTTGAATGGACTCCAAATGTATTATTTTTAATGCAGTCACATGGGACTGTATATTCTTATAATATGTTGCATTATATTTAATTCATGTAATATAAAGGGATTGTAGAAGTGTTTAGTCTTTTTCTTTAAGTTTGGTCAGTTTTGAATTTTATCCTCTGTCACTTGGGATAACAAAAGGTGGACATTTTAATGATTTATTTATAGAGATATGTTGCACATGCATATGAGTATGTACTTTTTAGTTTACTGAGACTATAAACACACTGCAGACCATATTAAAAATTTGTATTAACTCATAACCAGGTCCATTTAAATATCTGATAGTGCAGCATCAGGCATGAACTGTTACTGTGGTCCATTTCACAACCAATCAAAAACAGGCATTTTCTGTTATGTTCGTGATTAACAACATGATCACCAAAACCTAAAAAGTAAAAGAGAAAAGGTTTTACTTTTTTTAAAGTTTTGTTCATGGTTGATATGAATTGAATGATTTTAAAAAAAACGAGTGCAGAGAAAGTTTAAGAATCATTGATTTATAGCTTGTTGTTGTTTTACATTGGCACGGCTGAACTGAATTATAACTTAATACAATAAAGAAGTAGCTAATGCCAAGAGGATGAAGTTTCCTGAAGTTAGTTTAACTGACCATGCTGGATATATAATCAGCCTATCCATCAAAAATCTGTCAATACCAGGAGCTCCTGAAAGCTCTGGTCGACCCCTTGTTGTGAAGTGTTCTGTGATGCGGCTGGCAGCAGCAGCTCTAGTGATTAGATTTTGGGATCACTGTGTGGATGAAGCTGCTCTGTGGCTTTGTGGTGCTAGATTGGCTCAACAGAGTCCTCTCAGGTTGTCTCTCCCACAAACACAGAGCCATAATTTTCCCCCATGCTGATCAATAAACCTGATAAGAACTCCATCCTGCCAGCTGGCAGTGACTAATGCTCCAGCAGCCCACTGAGGGTCGAGAGTGCAGCCTGCGTATGAGGGAAAGAAGGAGACTGAGAAAAACTTGCATGAAAACAGACTTCACTGTCTGATGACTCTGCTGTAAGGAGACCAGTCTTTGAGACATCAGACATCAACGACTTTGAAGCGGCAAAAGCAGCAGAGACCCTGAATTCATCACAGTTTCACTCTTTGATGTGAAACAATTTTAAAATGACAATGGGGAGCCATTATTTTTTACTATTTTTTTCTCAAATTTTTAAAAGTAATGTATAACAATTTATAGTGCCTTGAGTTGTTATCTATTATTTCCATTTACTGGTGTAACTATTATGTAGCTGACTGAACTAGCTAATACAGAACTAATGCTAATGCTTACTAATAGCAGTGCAAGTCCAAAGAGGAAAAAAGTTCAATGTTCAACTTTTAGGCTCTGATGTGACTACTCACAAAGAAGAGAGTCATCTCAAAGAATTCTGAATAGAAAAGTGTAACATCAGACATGATGGTTGTAAAATACATATCCTGCCCTTCTTCCCTGCTTTCTGACAGCCAAACTGGAGCCAATCATATTGCCATTCAGAAAATGGGCTATAAAAGAAGTCTGTATCGTGAAACCTTGCATGTTAAAGAAAAAAAACGCATTTTCAAGGTACCTTTGGGGCAAAGTCACCAAATTTTTCAAGCAGTTTTTACCTGATTTAACTGCTGATTCTGTACATTAAGTCTGTGACCAATCAAAGTAACTCAATTGATTCTGATGGGAGCCTGGGCTTGTTAGCCGATATATTGCTCAGGGCCAAGATGGCTGCTGAGTGGCAGAACTCTGCCATTAATCAAAAAAGTTGCTCAATAATGAAGTAAACTTCACAAAATTTACAAAATGTAATGCTAATAACTGGAACTCATCATGTTAGTTAGCATAATTGGACATTTCCCTCTAAAACTGCATCAACTGACTGACCTTTTTGACTGAATTTTGGTAGCAATAAATTACTGACAAAGGTCTTTGCTGAGACACCTTGAAGTTTTAATGATGCCTCTCTTATTAGTAAATTACTAGTTTGAACCTAGTTTGTAGTTGCTAAAAACTTTGGAGAGTTTTTCCCCCCATAAAGATTGTGATAGAACAGCTGGTGCAACCCAAACCAGATGAGTTTAGGAAGGAAGCTGAGAGGCTGCTCGGTGCAGCACATTGAGAAAGGTCATCTGCTTGGGGAGAAGGTCACAGGAAGTTTTATCTTGAGTTTCTTCTCTGTGGCATTTATCCATCTCTTTCTTGACTTCCTCATCTGTATTTCCAGTCACACATGTGTAAAGCTCACATTTCACATATATGGTTGGCATTTTGAATGAGAAACTGGCTCTAATCATTAACCAGCTGTTTCCCTCTTTTCATCAGTATGACATTCACCTCCTTATCTGGCGAATCGCAGTTTTCCACCTCAGTGAACAGACTTTATTAGGCTTTTGCTCCGTCTGGGCGGCAGAGAGCATGTGGAGAGGCAGTCAGCACAGTGCTATGATGCTGTCTGCCACATTAAGTATTAGAATGTATTAAATATACATTGCAGAGATATTACAGTCTCAGAAGCGACCGCACACTCAGTATGGGGGATATTGTACAATCACAAAGAGCATCTAATTATTCATTTTCTGAAACGACTCATCTAAGAGCTCATTTGTGGTGCCTCCGTTTGCTCTGAAGGCAGTCTGTCTGACTGCTGTGCTAATTTCCTTTCAGGTCTCTCTGTGCTCGCTACAAATAACATTGTGACACAAACAACATGTTGATCAGTGCACTTAGGCCTCACAGAATCATGGGGGCAATTTTGGGTGTTTTTGGGATCTAAAAGAGCAACTGACTTCTGTGGATTGAAAGTTTTAGGTTTGTTGAGTGCTGACGTGCAGGAGTCCACAAGTTATGTCAGATAATCAAGCCACACAGCAGCAAAGATACAGTTTCTTACATTTATTTTAATATGGGTCATCTGTAAAGACTATAGCAAGGTGGACTTCAGAGGTTTAAAAAAAATTAAAAACAGCAGCAGCTCTTTGGTGGGAGTTGAAGCAGAGTGAACTTTAGGAGAAACACAACTCAATGTCATGCTGTCAATAAGCTGATCAGACCTAGCAGAGCTGAACAGCCTTGCCAAAGTACAAGGACGGTAATTTGCATTTGCAAATGGGCCTACACTCCCACACCGTCACACAAACCTGCAGCCATCACCTTAACGGTCCATTTGGTCTAAAACAGTGTTTGACACTAAATATGAAGAGCTTATTCTTTGTGTGTTAAAGTGCAACACACTAATGTACAAAGCAGATAACTTAATATTAAAGATTCCATCCATAAAAAGCCTGGCAGTCTAGGCATCTCTGATATCTTCTGCCATGTTTTTGATTTAATTCTGTTAACAGAAGAATTACATAACATTTAAAATTCCGCACTGCGCAAGACCTTCTTTTTCCATGTTGAGGACATTTATTTTCAATGTCAACATCATAATGGACCCATGTTGTGAAGGTCATATTTGGAAGTAAAAATCTGTTAAATGTTGCCCAGAAAAGAATCATCTAGTGAATAATCAGTGCAGTGAGCACTACTTTGGCTAGCACAACTTCAAAGAGAGTGCAACTAATGAACTGCTGTTCTTTAGAAATAACGGTGTTTTTCTGTGCAATGGCTGACTTTAAGTGAGAACGTTCTGTCTGAGGGAAGTTGAAAAAGATTTAAACTTAATTAATTTCTCTTCTGGATTTATTACAACGGGTCAAATATAAGCAATACTTCAAGAATTCTTTAATGTGTCAAGAAAAGTGTAAATAAAAAAAATGAAGAAATATATTTAACTAGAATTACTGCATTACATCCATGGTGGACCTTTCAGATATATATGTCATCACTTTATCGCTTTATGAAACTTTGTCATAATTAGTGAATCACCTCTTGAGTTATGGCCAAAAATGTGTTTTGATCAGTGACCTTGACCTTTGACCATCAAATTCTTATCAGTTCATCCTTGAGTCCAAGTGGACTTTTTGGACATTTGATCTTAATTTAAGGAAATTCCCTCTGAGTGTTCTTGAGCTATCATATTCACTAGTGCTGGGACATAAAAATTGCAAAGATGAAAAAAAAACCTTGAAATATAACAAACAATTTTTTCAAAAATTCTTTAAGGTGCTCTTAAAATATCACATTGATGAGACATGAGGTTGCAGCAGCATATGACCTTTGACCTCCAAAAACAAATCAGTTCATATTTGAGTACAAACTGTTTGTAAGTACCAAATGGAAGAAATTCCCTTGAGGTTTACCCAAGATAGTGTGATAAAAATGGGCTAAAAAAGATGTAAGTTCACAGTAACCTTGACCTTTGACCTCTAAAAACTTATCAGATCATCCTTAAGTCCAAGTGGACCTTTATACCAATCTTGAACAAATTCCCTTGAGGTGTTCTTGAGATATCATGTTCATAAGACATTTGGTCCCAATGACCTTTGACCTCCAAAATCTTATCAGCTCATCCTTGAGCCACAGTGAACACTTGAGGAAAGTTTGTAGAAAATCCCTCACAGGGTTCTTGAAATATCTGGCTCATGAGAAATCCAGATGACAGACGACTTGAAAACATAATGCCTCCGGCTCTGGCTATCGCCTGCGCAGAGGCATAAAAAGGGGACATTAAAACCTCAAGATACTCCTGAAATCTTTACAGCTCTTAGATGAACATCCCTTACTCTAAGTAATGCAACTTCTAACCAAAGAAAAATCCCCTGAACATTTCAATCAAATCCCTCTTGAAGCTGAAACTCACATTCAGTTTCACTCAGAAATATGAAGCTGCAAAAGCTAGAGATGCTTTACCTGCTTTTTTACTGGAACTGTTAATACATACGATGGAAACTAAGGAGGTATTTTTAAAACTTTCAGAGGCCATTGTGACTAAAGGGACACTTAGCTGTGTTAAAGACAAACTTTATAGATTTTTTGTATGAAGTTCAGTTTATTTGTCATGTTAGGACTTGAGGCTTGATACATTAGGGCTTGATTAAGGCTTGATTTAAACCAGGTCAAACATGTAGGACACCTTAGATTCTGTTACTTTAATTAAGCCTTTTACTCAAATCTGCCGATTGAAGCCTCTCAAAGTGCAAAACTGCTGAAGTTGTCATTTAAACTTCTAGTCCACCTCATCTTGATTCACTTTACTCCACTCACGTGAATCTTGCAGAATATAGGTAACTGTAAACTAAACTATTTCTGCTGCAAAACTTTTAAAAATTTAGTGAGATGTTTATGTTTCTAGGGAACACTTTACTAGTTTTACCCTAAAAATTCATATTAATGATATGGAAATTTGTTGGAATGATGTTAGGCTGCTGTAAACTTCACCCAGGCTGCTAAACGTCCCAGGCACTTGATGATTCATTATACGTGGAGGCCTAGATTCCTTTGCAGAGAATGAATAAATGCATCATGTTTTAATTATTAAGCACTGAGATGACCTGTGTGTCTAAGCTGATTGGCTGTTTAAATCACTAATGTGGAAGTTGTGTAAATAATCCCTCATCCCTCAGCGGTCTCTGTTATTGGATTGGTCCTCTGACGCTTTCCTGATGGGCTTTAGCTCATCTCGACGAAGCAGCAAACTGAGGCCGGCGACACACAGTGACGCCAAGAGGAAAACCAGGATTTCCATGAATTAGGACAAACAAAGATGAATTAAACATCAGAGCAGCTTCAACTCCTGAATTCCTGACACTGCCGTCTCCAAAAACACAAGATCTATCAAACAGAGGGAGGACACACGAGGCCTGTCTTTAGTCTGACACAGATTCAGAGGAAAAACAGAGCTACAACTGACGAAGACATCGGCTTTGTCAAAACAGGAAGTTTGCTGGCAGGGCAGAGTGGGAGGCTGGCTGCCATCAACGAAGGACCGAGCCGACGGAAAGACATAAAAGACAGGATATGCCTAAAATAAATGAAGACGGTCACATTAATCATTTAAGAAATAAAATGCACACAACAAAAATGAGGAAAGTCATAATTAGGTCTATTTCCAGATTTTTTAAAAAGATTACAGTCATTACAGGAGTTATTACATCCCAACTTTGAAAATAAAAGACATTAAGAAAAATATAACAAAAACAGAAAAATCATTCATTTTTGATTTTTGTAGCGTATTTTCATTAGATAGAAAATTATAGAACTCATTTCATCTTCAACAGCTTTCCAATAAAACAGCAAGTGTCAGGTTTGCCTCAGCAATCCATTTATGCCTTTGTTTTTAAAAATGTGCAGCATTTAGCTTCCTTCATTCATCATAATTGCTGAAATTACGTTGACTGGCCTCACAAAGCAAAAACATAACAAGCTTTAACAACATAAAAAAAAAACAAAGCAAGATCATTTCTTTAAATTCTGAGGCAGATTGCCATAACTAAGCTCTAAGACTGAAAAACAAAATAAATCAGTTTCCTTCATCTGCTGGAGCACAGAGCACTCTGTGTATTCATCCACATGGTAAAAAGAATGGTGGAATATTTTCATAAAACATACATCATTGTTCCTTCATCAAAAAAAATACAAAAGAAATCTACTTTAGTGGTTTTAAAGGATCCATGATAACTGCCTCAGTTTCTTGTCTTTAGGATTTGCAGAAGAAAACAAACGAGGTGATTCAGACAGTCTGACGCCCTCTCAGCAGCCATTCATCTTTTACCGTCTGACTAAAAACACGCAGCTGTTGTCAGTCTGATCACTCCTGTGTGCAGAGGTTTATCCAGGTGTGTTGCAATCATTTCTGTGCTGAGAGACACACGGTTTATCACCTGAATCCTAAAGATGAACCTCAGTGATGCTTACGATTGATTTCACACTCAGACAGATCACAAGGAGCCAAACTCTGCATCAGTTTAAGGCATGAAAACATATTTTATGTGACGAGGTCCTTCATGAACAAAACATTTTCTGCAAAGAGATGTTTCTCTCTTTTTTTCTCACTGGTTTAAAAGTGAACTCATTTCAGCTCAATGTTCAACAAAAATAAGACCTTTTTTTCCAAAACTATAACTTTGACTGTTGCACACTTTGTCATTAATGTTCAGATGTTATAAGAAGTATAAAAATAATTCGAAACCAGGCTTTCATGGCTCATGACACACAAAAACACAAATACAGATTTAAACTTAATTGTGTTTTTTTTGTTTGGGTTTTTTTTTTTGGTGTAAAATTCTTATTCTTAAAATGGGCGGCAGGTAAAGGTTTGGTCATATTTTCATTGTTTAAACAGTTTGTGTTTCTGATTGCTTTTGTATATTTATACTTTAACAAATTTTTTCCACTTTCTTCCCCTGCTGTAAGAGAATCAGTTCACCAAAAATTTTCACAATGAAGTGTTACCTTGCAATTAAAACTGTTGTGTTTTGGAAATAAAAAACATCTGCTTCACTGATACAATGGTGGTAACTTTTGTTTGTGCTCATCAAAACACTTAGAAATGACATTTGAAACACTCTGCTGCAGCAGCGTGTGTTCTATAAACAGGGTCCCGGGTGCTCTTTGTAATTAAAGACCTAAATTGCAAACAGGTTTTTTATTGAGAATTTGAAGTCGAAGATAAACAGCGAAACAGTCCACAGAAAGGACCGCAAAATGCTAGAAAAAAAAGGAATTAATTGTGAAGACTTTTTTTGGGTTGGCTTGTGTATGGACAGCTGTTTTGTTATAGCTTTGGAAAAATAACTGGGATCTCTCAGGACTCTCAGACCGAGTCAGAGACACAGTGGGACAGACAAAGCTTCCTTTCTCCATCAGAGTCCAGCTCCACATTCTTCTCATTCTGCTGGGCACGACCTGACCCCAACCACAGCTGGAGCTTTGAGTCCATCTCAATGACTTCTGGGAATTCTTTGCTCTTTTTTTTAAGGTTCAGGAGGTCCATGCAAGAACGCCATGGTCACGTCCAGAGGCCACATCACAACCTCACAGGAATATTGGTCATTTTGAGGGTTGGATTTGGGGTCAGTATGCACAGATGTGCAGATCGGTAGCTCAGATAATAGTGTTATTAAATAAAGATTTGCACTTTGATTGTTCAAACAATCATTGCAGCTCGATCCTTTTTCTAACTGACCACCTGATGATCCCACAGAATACTTTCTGTTCGCATCAGTTCACCTTTAACCTGCTGAGCCCATCTGACTCAGCGTGGAAAAGTCAAACAATCACTAAAACAAAGACGTGAAATGCTTTTAAGTGTTTTTTTTTACTACATTGACTTTGGTTTTCACTTTTTAATTAGTAGAGGAAGAGAAAATAAAAGATAAAATTATCATCTCTCTGAATTATTGCTTTCATCTCATTCATTTCAGACAGCTCAATGAAATTCAGCAAAGATGAACTTTCAGAGCAATTACACAATATGACAAAAACAAGCAGTCTGACGGAGCTGCTAATGTGCGTCTTTGGTCTGTCACTTAATGATCTGCTTGAATAAAATACACGTCTTTCATCTCTTTCTGGTGACAGCTCATTATCTTGCTCCTCTTTTTCTCAAAAACAACTTTTCACCAGTCCGCCTGTCCGCCCATCCATCCACCCACCCACCCCGACTCTCTGTCAGGTTTTTGGAGGTTAATAACAATTCACTTTCAGTTCAGCCAGATCACAAAACACTTTTTGTCTGCAGCGAGAGAAGGACTGAAAACCAGAAATGCACTCATGAAAAAATCTGAATCTGGTCCAAGAAACTGCTCAATTTTGTTTCTGCTTTTTAAAGGTAAGCCAATTTGTAAATGTCGATAAAAAATAAAGAAACAAACAAAAATCCCATCAAAGCGGTTAAAAGGCCAATTCTCATCATCTGTTATAATGAAATGTCATCAGCCAAAAGTAATTTCATTGTTTTAGACCTAACATTACTTATTAACTGTTTTTCACATTGACTCTCCACCCTGGCACTATGTTTCCTGCTGTCAGAGGGCGCTGTTTCACTCTACTGAAAATGGTTCAATATATGCTTCCAGCAACATGAGGTACGGAGAAGAACGTGTTGCAAGAACAAAATAGCTTTCTGCTCAAGTCCCAGAAAGTTATAAATCTTAATTTTACCTGATATAATTTCATACAGTTTTTGGTGGTTTTTAAGATTTAAATAATGACCATAAAAATTCCAGATTTCTTTTTTAATGTGAATTAAAAGAAAAGCCTCCCATTGATTATGATTCTAATCAGTATTCTTACTTGCAGAGTATTTGTTGTTGTAAAAGTCACTTTCAGGCCCACAGTCTGTGCTAACAGCCGCTGGGATTGAACAACTTCCACTCCGATTGGACCAAAACCAATATGGATGAAACTACGGGGCAAAAGTCTTCCAGTCCTTCTTAGACTCAGACACTGCTGCTTGACAATTTTTATCGACCAAAGTGAAAGTAACTCGTCCAACCTCTCCATCTCTATCACATCCACATTCGTTCAGTCTCTCCCTCTTGTTTCCTTCAACCCCCCCAGAGTCTGCACTCAGAGATTCAGAAATTTCCAAACTGGAAACATGATTACACTGAAGATAAAACTTTCTCACTCTTATTATACTGGGTGTACATTATATTGCTATATAGATTCTGTATATAAGTCGCAGTTTGTAATAGGTTTCACTGTAGCAGCTTTAAATGGTTTTAAATATGTTAAAAAAAGGTGTCTAGAAATTAATATATTAACTAAATACTGATGAGCAATATCACAACTCATTGTCGAAAATATGTAAAGTTGTATTACTTTTTCAGGAAACTATTAAATCAGTATGAAGTTTTTTTTTTGTTTTCTTTTTTTTCTTACCAGTTATTGATTAACAAGATTAACCATTTTTAGAATTTTTAAAGGGATGTTTCATTACTTAATTACATTCATTTTAAGATTATCAGATAAAATTCCATTCCTAAAGCAGACATGACATGTGTAAGAGTTAAAACATGATAAATACATTGTAATAAAATTATTTTCCCTAATAGTTTGTGTGTTCTATGTTTGAAATGTTGTCTTTCTAACTCTTCTGCACCGTGATGAATCCTCTCCCCAAATCATTTTTACTCACTCACCATCTGGTGCTGGTCAGTTCAGTGTCTGTCTCATTAGGAAGATGTTGGCAGTGTCTGACTGACATGGGATCAGCCATGTTGAAAGGCCACACTGTATCACTGTGACTTTGAAAATCATCTAAAAAATTGCCAAAAAGTTAAGAATCATCAGATCTGGCCGCTGCTCCTGCTTATGGAAGCACTTGTTCCCTTTTCCTCAAACAAACCCTGGAGCAGGGCGAGTTATATATATTTAAAAGTGGCAGTGAATGTTTGATCTGCTGTTCTCGTTGCAGTCTGTATGAATTACCTCTTTAGCCTCTGGAGTCGAGATTAAAAGAAAGAGTTGCAGACTTTCAGAGACATACTGCACTGCCGTCTGACCTGCTCATTACTCAAATGAAAGCAGGTCGGGGTGGTGCTCCAAGTCTTCAGGGCTCACTCCAGTGCCTTTACTGCAGGGGGCGCCGTTCCCCAGCAGGACCTCCTCTCCCAGGCTGATGCGGCAGGGAGTTTTCCCTGAACAGGGGGTGGAGGCCAGCCGGGACTCCGGCCCTGCCATCTTCTGCCAGACATCGCAGGGCTTTGCTCTGGGCTCCTGCTGGGGGGGGTCTTTGTTGATGAGGTCTGGTACAGAGAGCTGCAGCTGGGGCTGATGGTCCTCCTTGCCTCCTTCAGTGCCCCTGTTTTCTCCATCATCTTGTTCTCTTCTGCTTATCACTCCATCTACTTTGCTGCTGCTGCTTTCCGAATCAGCAGTAACTTTCTCCTCTGCTGGGTCAAGCGGTGACGTGACCTCATCACACCCCTTGTCCTCCTTCTCACCCCCCTCCTGCTGCTCCTGCTGCTGCTGCTGCTCCTCGCTGGTCTTTTGCTCTTCCTTTGCAATAAGAGGCATTTTTTCAGGGGAAGAGAGGAAGGAAGAAGAGTCAGCAGTGTCAGGAGAGGAGACCACAGGATCAGATGAGATCATCATGTCCTGGGTTGTCTTCAGTGCCCGAGGGAGGCGCTTCTTCCCTGATGCAGGCGGTGGGTCAAGTCGAGGGAAAGAGTCGAAGGAGATGTGACTGGAAAAGAAAAGAGACGAAGGAGGGTGAAGGAGAACGGAGTGCAAAGGGGGATTGAGATACAGAGACAAACAGACACACAGAGAAAGCCATCAGTTATCATCACAGGTTCAAAGTAAGTTCTCTTCAACCAAAGACTTTGTTGCTGGCACACCTGCTGTCTTCAAATGCTGTGAGCAGTGTTTCTGTCATATACAAAATTATTGCTGCCACTGCCTCAGAAAAGTTGCAATTACTCTGCTCTGTGGAGCCTCTGAACTCAAACAAACAGCTGGCTGCTCCCTCTCCACTTTGAGAAGGAGCAACTGAAACAGTGACAGAAGGTCAGTCACTCACAGAGTCACAGCTGACAGGGTTGCATGAAAACACACATGAAATAAAATATTAGGCTAAGATTCTCTGGTATTGTCACTTAAAACAGAAAATTTAAATGTTTTAATTTCCTTTTTTTTTGAAAAACAAATGCCTAAATCTGTCATTACTGTCTTGCTCTGTCACTACAACATGATTAGTTAGATGATAAAATCCTGGAAATATCCCATTTATTTCTATATAAGCAGAATGATACTGCTGCATATTTTAAAAATGTCATACAGCATTATGAGTTAAAACTAGTACATGATTGGAGAACGCATTGACAAAGTGATAACAAAGAAGAAAAAAATCTATTAAGAGGCGCTGCATCATTTACACAATATTATCGTGGGTGTATGATTAACACAGCAGCAGTAATTCATTTTTAAATATCATGTTCATCATCAGCTCCAGTTATTGTTATTATTTACAACCTGGGTTATAGCTAATATAACTTGTAAATGAAATTGTGAATTAAAAAATATAATTATCAAACATAGAAGACTTGAAGGAATAACTAAAGAGACTCTCCTGAATGTTCTGGGTTCAAGTCCACTGCACATTTCGATGCATGCATCCAGGTTTCAACAACAGGAAGCGAGTCCGTTATCAGGTTATAAAAAACTCTCGGCTCCGCTCGTGTGGATCAGTCGTTGGTACGGCAAAATCTTTACAGATCATCATCGGTAAATTAAACTAAATCTATTCACAGTCCAGCAAATGGAGACAAATGTGGGCTGAGCTGCTGAAAAATGACTTCTGCTTCACTGATTTTCAGTTGAAGAGACAACAGATCAATGCTTCTGGAACAAATCTCCAAACACAGACACACAGAAACAACCGTGCTGGGGAGCATGAGTGTGTGTATGTTTGCAGGTAATGAATACACAATGAAGAGGCTTTTTTTTCTGACTGTATAAGAAGCTGAAAAGTTCAGTCTCATTCAATTTCTCACAGCTGCCTTTGATGTGGGATTGTTAATTTAAGACCACATTTCCCAGGAAAAGAATCCTTGATCATTTACCTGTTCTGACCCAGCATCTAATTTACACTGACAGACACTTCTCTCAGGACGGGAAATTCAGTAGTTTTGCCTACAATTAAATTTCCTTCAGTATTTCAATCACTGAATTTAATTTGTGGTCCTGAAGTGTTTTGTGATTTTACCACATTCATGTTAAGATGCCATTACATAAGAGTGTGTGCGTGTGTGCGTGTGTGAGTGTGTATACCTGTTTGCAGCATTCTGGCTGACTTGGTCCATACAGCTCCACACAGCACCAACATTCTTGTTGACCTCAGTGACCCCAATATCCCCGAGGTGGCTGGGCTCTTTCCTTCTTAACAAGTCATTGACCTGAAACAAATAAATAAGAAAATAAAGAAAGACAGACAAAAAGAGAGAGAGGGAAGTGAGACAAAATAAGATTCAAATTCACTCCACTGATTCAACAATGTAATACAACAGACCCTATTTCCCAGCTATCACGAGTTACAGGCAGACTTGATGTGTGGACCTGATAAAGCTAAATGCTTGTGCTGTGCGAACCTTTGCTCCGACAGCTTTGCCCAGATTAATGGCATTTTTAAGCCTCTGTTGGCCTCCGGAGGACGGAGAGTCGACACAGCTGGACCCCAGGTTAGGATTAGCTGATGCTGGGGAGCGCCGGGCTGAGGTCTGGCCTGGCCTGGAGGTCTGAGGACTCTGCTGCTGGGCAATGGAGTTCTCAAACATGCTTTGATCAACTGAAGAAAAGAGAGAAGAAAGGAGAAAAAAAAGATAGACTCTTGAGTACACAGTGGGATTGAACAGAAGATGTGTACACTATCTGTTTTCAATGATTCATGTAGCAAAGCTGCAGATCCTTCAGCATCAGACAATACACATGGGATATTTGCTTTGAATGAGATGAGATACACAAACTTGGCTCTTGAAGGGAAGAAATGAGCAACACTTCACTGATTATACTGAAATGCTGTTGATTGGTCACTACACTTTTATTAGTTGTCAGTCTGGGTTTCAGCTGGAACTATTACTATTATAACTGCAGTAAATCCAAGTTGATTTCATTTACTGTTTTCCACAAGGAGGCAGTCTACTAACTTTTTACCACTGGAGCATATTGGATAGGAGGTATTAGCTACTCAAAAAGTAGAGCTGTTGTCGAGTATTCCTTGAAGGGATCATGTCATGTTACTCACATGTTACTCTGCAGCTTTGCACAAAACAAACTGATGTTGCATCATCACTGCAAGCTTCAAATGTATTGACAATAAATACAACATGAGGGCCAGATGGCAATGCAGTAACACTATGTACTGATCATGGAATAACATGTACAACAAAACTGAACGCATGCAGAAGAATAAGAGGAGAACTGATAAAAATGAAGAAAAAACAAACTAAAATGCAGGATCAGCAAAAAAAAAAGGAGGGGCAGGTGGTTGTCAGTCCAATCAACAGAGAAGATCTTACCTCTCAGAGAGAAATGTTTCTCGGAAGGCATTTAATGAGACATAGAAGTATCAGATTTTGATCATTTTACCTCCAAAGACACAGATTATCTGCTTGGACACAAAAATGCTGCTGATTCATGTCTTTTATAAGAGACAACCAGAGGGGGTAATGTGTAAAAATGCAGTCTGGCTCTCTATACACAAACCTGGAATGTACAGGCCTGATAAATGAAGGAAAAACATCACCATTTGGAATCAGATAGGGCGTCAAAACCTTGACTTCCCTTTGCACACATAAGCATTACACTCAGCCAATCAAGAGATCTACAAGAGCACATTAGGCAGAGGCAAGTGGAAACGTGATCCAATATTATGAATCAACATGACACAGAGGGCATTTAGAGTAACTTCAAGGAGATGGAAAGAGATATTAGTAGAACAGAGAAAAAACACATACATTTACAGCATATAGGCACTTATTCACAGGAGTCATCAAATTACCGATCAGTCGCCTCAGCAGAGAAGTGCAGAGTGAAACCACAGATAATCTTGCAATAAATGTAATTTTATAGTATAGTGTGCATGTTTGTGTGTGGGTGCGTGCGCGCGCGTGCGTGTGTGTGTGTGTGTAGGTATCACATTCAGACCATTTCTCCTGCATCTTTAAGTGCATTTATGATTGAGTCTTACAAATGAATTCTGTGTGATTCACTTTAAAAAATCTTAAATTGTATAAGGTTGTGACAAAAGAT
>JAPZDV010000021.1:4061158-4074907 GCA_029814665.1 Acanthurus lineatus
TATATATTAATATATTTGGCACCACTGCAATATATTTGCCAGAATTCATGGTAATCAACCCACTAGTTGTTTAGATATTTCAGTCTGGACCGCAGTGGTACACTAATTGACCAACATTGCCATAAAATGAAATTTTTCACATTTTTAAGTCTAGTTTTTATGCAGTGTTGCATTTTCCTCCCTCACAGGGTAATATCCTGTCTACACATTTCCAGTGCAGAAAGTGTTGTTCAGAAGCATCAGTAGTAAATGTCACATTTATTGACATTCTTTTCAGACTCACTGTGTTGCAATACACTTCAAAATTGGTGACACACGGTTAGAAACCCATCATAAAAGATGCTGAGATACTGCTCCAGCCTCTCTACTTAATGCCACCTTAACAGACCATATTGCATTGAAGCGACAGCACATGTTGTGCTCTAATTAAAGGGACCAAATGTCAGTTTTTCCCAGCCGGGATAGCACGCTCTCTTTAACTTACTACACTATAACGGTAATATCATGATTGCCCTCTCTACATGCATGTAAAACCCACAGCCACATAAAATGAGTTCACTCCACTTGCTGGCGTTTGTTCATAAACATTCTGGGAAATTACTGACCAAACTAGAACCTCATCAAAACACAGCACTTTAAATACAGAAAACATCACAACTGGAGCTACAGGATTTTTAGACATGTGATATCCATGAAAGAGTATATGGTGATTATGCTGCTGAAATGAAATGTCCCCAATCCTCATAAAAGTTTTTTGATATAAAAGAGACAATAATGTTAATTTGACAAAAATAAAACAAACATAATCTTAAACTTAGGTTACACTGCTGCTCCAACAACAGAAAAAATTAAGCAGAAATATTGAAGTCAAAGAAGTGGATAGCATAGAAAGAGCTGACAACAGGACTGCAGGTTGTAGCCAGACGTGTTTGGGTGCTTTCAGTCTCCTCCGTATCAAAGTCATCAGATCAATAATTCATTTAGCCATTTGCTACATCACTGTCTGTCTGACCCCGAGGTTCCCTGGAGAGTGAGTGTCTGAGAGACAGAAGTATGGGTGCAGTCATGAATGAAGCAGCCAGAAAATAACAAGACCATTGTCAGGGGCATTCAGATACTCTCTGCTGTCCTCTCTGTCGTAGTTTCTGTGTGTGTGTTTCCGGCCTCCTACTTAAATTCTTCAAAGGATGTTTGTAAAAAATAAAATTAGGATGCCCTGAGTTTTTCAAAGGTAGGATTCAGGATTTTTTGGTAAGATTACATTTCAAAGGTTTGGTAGTATTAGTTCACCACATGGCTAGAGGTATGTGATATGTGATTCTTGAGCGTTATTTCAAAATTATAGGCTTTATTCTGTTGCTATAACAGCACTCATCTGATTTAAAACATTTACAGAAAATTTAGGAAGCTTGCTGCAGAGATTTGCTTCCATTTAGCCACAAGAGCATTAAAGTGGTCCAAACTGACTTTGGGTGATAAGTTCTGGCTCACAGTCAAGGTTTTTTGAGACAGGTGTTCATCCCTTTGACACAGGAAAGGGACTAACACAAATGAGCCTCACAAGTGAGGCAAAGGTTACTGACAGTGTGTTTGGGAATTTGAGTTTGTTCTAAATGAGACACAATGAACCAAGGGGAGCTCATATGTGTCCTAGTGTGTCTTATCATACGTCTTAATATGACAGATCAAACACTACAAAAAATGAAAATTACTGACTTCAAGCTAAAAACGATCAAAGGTGTCTCTTGTCTTTTCTCGTTCACTTCTTGCTGCATCAGTGGGACATGTTCTCTTTAAGCTTGATGCCCACATTCATCTCCATTTTAAATTCAGTGTGTGTGTGTTACATTTGTCAGCTTGCTTTTGTCAGCTTATGTGTGAAGAAAGACAAAGGAAGCGGCATAAAAAGGAAATGGGACAAGACTGACAGGCTGACAGGCAAACCCGGCTGAGACAGGTTTTCAGCTGTGCTGTGATTCAAAATCAGCTTGCTCTTTTAGCCTTTTACATCTGGAGCTTCAAATGTACCAGATGTACGCACCATGCCAAGCCGCAAGCATGGCCCGTAGCTCTGTGTCATTGGAACATCAAAGCAGATTGCTCCCACATCACACATGTCGACACGCAGCCGAAATCTAGTCAGAACATGAGCTCAACTTTGCTCAAGTCCCTGCTACCTCCAAATGTGTGAGAACGTTTCTGTGAATGCTGAGACAAATGGAAGAAAAAAAGTCTAATCTGACTTTGCCATGGCAGCCAAGAGGTTAGAGATGAGAGTGGAAGGTTGCTGGCTAAGTATCGTGACCTGATAGGAGAATGCGGTCAGGGATTGTGAGTGTAATGCTGCAACAACCAGTTGTACAAACAATAGTAGTTTTTGCTTTCACTGGATAGACACAAGTGCATATGGGCTGCAACTGTGGATTATTTTCCAGCAGCGATTCATGTGTTTTTAATTCAAATGTTAATGTTGGACTATGAAATGCCCACAAAGACTAAAAATGCCCCTAAAAACTAATTTTTCAATATTCTATTCATTGTTAATTATCTATTTGTCTAAACCCTAGAATACAGTCAAAGCTGAGAAAAATAGGTGCTACGAGGCATGATCTGGATGCTGATGAAAAAGGAAACATATTTACACTACATAATCCCTGTTAGTGTAAAAGCAGTCTGAAGAGCAGACAAGTTTGCTCTATTTTTAAAGTGAATCTGTCCTGTTTGGCTCTGATCATTAATGTTCAGACGATTAATTGCTCAGCTTTTAAAGTCCTTTTATTCCCTCTGCTCTTCTGGGGCAGACATGGTCATTAATTTCACCACTGTGAAGGTCTGTTGAGAGTGTTTGTTTATACGTGACCCACTAACCCCTCATGTCTCTGTCAGCGCTACTTTACATTAACAAAACAACCTCAGCCAACTCCAGGGCTCACTTAATTAATACTCTGTTGCTGTTTGTGTATCCATGGTTAATGTGTGTCTTTACTCTGACTGCACTTTCATTTGAACAACTCAGATTTCTGAAGAGGTAATCCTAGCTGTATAATATACTCAAAAAATGCACTGTGTGGACATCTGAAACAAATTAGCCTGACACCTATTATGCTGAACAAGGTAGAAGGTTAACAACAAATAGTGTTTGTGCCATGGCAGAGGAGGAGGTGAGAGTGACCTCTCTTTTTATGTAAATTTCTTAACGTAAAAAAGTCACAAAAGATAGACTTAACAGCAAGACTCAACTTACAAGGTTGGCGTTTTAGAAGAGTAAGTGGCGTGTTAAGCCATTTTCAATCCATGAAATGCCAATTTTTACATAAATAAATCAATATGAACACCAGCATTAATATGTTCCATCAAAGTATATTTATATAATTTAATTCACAGCTCAAAAAAACATTTGAAGTAAGTAGTGCCTCTTAAATTTATTGAAAAAAACAAAGCCTGTTTGTGCCTAAAAACTCCCTTGTTTTCTCATCTGTACATTGTGTTTATGATCATTTTTTAGCTGCAGTGTCCTAAAAACAAAGGAATGCATGTTTAAAAAATGCCACAGGTTTGACAATGATCTGCCAACATGTATCTCAATGTGGCGTTCCAGTTGTAAAATTAAATGCCAACATTTTGACCTGATTTTAAAGTTCAAATTCAATTTGCCTAAAAGCAGATTCAAATTAATAAAAAACTGCCACTTTACTCCTTAAAGATTGAAACTTAACATGCTACAACAACCAGCAGAAGCATTTTTGAGATCCAGATGTGTAGGTGTAGGTAGACATAAACTGACTTTGTCTTGGTATCTGTGTGTTTATGTGTGTATTTGCAAGTGTCCCTGCAGGTGACAGACTGGGCTTGTAAAGAGTATTGATTTGTGCTGCTCCCTTGCTGTCCGAGTAGTTAACCCCCGTTTCAAGCAACACATGCCTGTGACAGAGAAATCAATACAAGTCACCAAAGCATGCATCGTTTGGTCCCACTGGTTGGCAATGCCGCCCTCAGTTGGCAATGTCAAGCCCCATCACACAATTAATTAATGCTAGGAAGAGAAAGGAAACCACTGAGAGACTTTGGGATAGTCAAACTGAAACAGAGATCTAGATTTGGGATTAGACTAGATTATCAGGAGACATTTTCAGTGGTTCTTGAAGTTGGCTCCTGAGACCTCAAGGGGCTCTTGAGGGGTGTTTCAGATGGTCAACAGAGAAAAGTAGAGTGAAAATATTTTTTTTTGTTACTAGGATTCTATCCATAAGTAACATGATAAAAGATTGTTTGACAGTTATGGTTATTGGTTTCGTATTCCTTCTGTAACCCAACATTTTTATGCTAAATTCTTTTTAGACAAGGGTCTGAGGTCAAATTTGTCCTCTTTTGGGAGTTCTTGTCATTAAAAGGTTGAGGACTACTGTTTTAAAGTACAGTGTCTAATAGAAGAGAGTGAAATTAAATTGCAAAAATGACCCTTTAAAGAAGAAATACAGGATCTGTTAATGGACTGAAGGTTTCAGTTAACAAGTTACACAAGAAGGGACACTAAGGATTATCCTTAAAATTAGGCTCTCTGGAGAGGCTCTTATCTGTAGATGGGAGCCAAATAAAATGCAACACATAATCAGCTGCTGCATCTTTTAAAAAGAATCAGCTAATGCCTTTTATAAAAACACAACATACAAGAGAGGAATTAGGTATTAAGATACCAGGATGAGATCAGTCATGTATCGAATGGGATAAAACAGCTACTTTGCGGAGTGTGTCCTTATTTAAGTTGCTATGTACTGGGATTTTTTTTCTATCTCTGCAGGGATGTATAAAGGGATCTGGATTTAGATGACAAATGCTGCTGAAAACAAGATCTATATTTGAGGACGTTCTCATGACCTTCAAGGCCTTTTATTTGTAATACTGAAATGACAAAGTTTGGCAAATACTTTGCAGTTACCAACTTGTAACAGAGTATTTCTACACTGTGGTATTGCTCCTTTTGATTAAGTACAAGGTCTGGGTGCCACTGCGGCTATAAATGCCAGAAGCCCATTATGATGTCAGTTAATTGTCCTAGCTGTCTGCTGACAATGAAGTTTAGTAAATGACAACTGACTTTACACACACCAGCAACTTCAACACACACACACACACACACACACACGTTCATGTTTTATTTGTCAGTAATCGACTGTATCTCTTAATATCATTTGAGATTGAAGAATTAGTTAAGAATAAGGAATGAATTCAAACTTTTAAGACTTTCTTGAACCTGTCATACAAAAAGCTCACAAAAGAAACTAACCTCCTCTCTGCATCTGCCTGTGATGTGACCACATGTAATCAACATTTTTTTAAAAGTTGCTTCTTGTAACTCAGTGGCATCACCACTGACCTATAGCATCACTGTCATGGTTAAAGGCTGGAGGCTGGCGTTATTATTTGAAACCACACAATATGAATGTTTAATAGCTACATCAGCATAAGAGACCATTTAGAAATACAGTTTGTCTGGTGTTTTGGAGAGGTTAGAGAAGGAGATGGGTTCATGAGTTGACTTGAGAATAAGGTTAAGGTCGAGCACATGTGAGAGAAATTTTAATGATATAAAAGGAAAGGAAAAGTGAGAGAAGTGAGAGTATTTACCCCAGAGGCTAGAATAGAGAGCAGTGGCAAGAACAGCCTGGGAACATAAAGAGAGGAGGTTTAGAATAAAGAAACGGAAGTTAAGACATGGCATTGGCTATAAAATAAGGGCAAAATGCAGAAACAGAGAGTAGAGTTTAGACCTTGTGTGTATTGTGTGTATAAATTTAAGCTTCTTGAACAGGATACTGAAACAGAAAAATTCTGTTATGAAGGGAGATATTGACTTGCAATCCAATATTTGAAGGACCGTTTCAGGGCAGGACTAGATGCAGTTACACAACAAAGATGAATCACAGTTTGATGCAAAAAGTTTGCTTAAAAAAAATTCTACACAGGAACTTACAAAAATTCCATGAGTAACAGACACTCGGACCCTGGGGGAGGGGGTTGCTGGGGGTCATAAACCATATTAACTGTGCACTTTGATGCGTTCTATTTGTTTTATTTATGCACATCTTAATAGTAATTGAGTCAAAGGTATAATAAAGTTTTGGTTTCACCCGGTCTTGGTAAAGTCACACAGGGATGGCATATTTCACAAATAGGCTGCATTTTCGAGGTAGAATTTAAATGCTTTTATTGTTTTATGGGATGACTAAAGGAGAATTTTCTGTTGTTGACTTTGGGTGACCTTAGCATGTTGTGAGGACTCAGAAAATAAAATGGTAGATTGAAAAATCATACCAAATTCCAACCATTACCTTAATTTTACAATCCTCTTCTCTAACAACAAAATTTTACAAAGATGTAACTAAGAACTCCATAAGTTTTTGTCTAATTGCATGAAATTTTATCTTTGGTGTGCAAATTGCAATATAAACAAATATTTATACAATAAATATACATGGACAAGGTGCAAAACTTTTAACTGCTTCACTGACAGGTGTCTTCTACTTCCCACCAAAAAGCTTGGAGGGTGGTATTTTTAATTTTACAGCTGTCAAGGGAACTTGTTGGACAGTACCAATGCTTAGTGGTTCTTTGAATAATGTTAAGTCTTGATGACTTTCTGTGGAAATAGATTTAGGTTTAAAGCTTGTGCATTACTTTAATGGTTAAAGATGCAACAAATTCCTCGTTGTCATCTCTGGGAATTTAATCTTTTTTGTTAAATATATAATTTATTGGTTGGATGGCAGCAATAATTAAGATTAACTGAGTGCTGTTTAGCCACTGGACTTTGCCAGATACAACAGACTTTCTCTTTTTATTATTAAAAAGGGCACAAAAGGGTTGAGGACATAGGCAATAAAAGAATAAAATAGTAACTTACTGTTAACACTTTTATATTTTTCTTTTCATATTGCCTGTTCTCCAGACATCCCCTTGTCTCCAGGTTTCAAGGTTACCTTCCTCAACACAAGTCAAGATGTCACTGAGCCTAATATTAAAGTAATTTCCTTATGTGAAAATGTAATACATCCTTTGATTAAATGCAATTATTAAATCATGAGATGGGGGTCACCTTTCTAATTTATTGCAATATCACTGTGATGATGTGTTTAACTGAGGATGTATTACAGCAGGTCTGAGTATGTTTCTGGTCAATTTCAACATTTCAGTTGATCGAACAATCTACTGATTCTTTCTTTAGTCAGCAAAACTTGTTTTAAATTGCAGTTTTTGTAGTGCACAGGTTGTGGTTTGGGATGAAGTACCTGGTTAATAATGTCTGTGAGTCCTGTCTTGTCTTTTGTCCTAATAATGAGATGCCTGACATCCTTGTCATCTGAAAGTTACATGTAATTGTCATGTTATTAAAAAAATTGTAGAGAGAAACTAGAAAAGAGAAGAGAAAAAAGGCAGTTGATGAGACAGGAGATGAGAAAAGGGGCTGATGTGGATGAGAGGGTGTCAAACAGAGAGGACATCCTTTCTGCTGTTTGTTTGAAACACGTATCTAATTCCTGTCCCCGTCATTTGTGCCAAACATGTCAAAAGAAAAAAGGAGCACTCCAGGGAAACTAACAATCTGTCACCGATGGCATTCAAAAGAAAGAGAGCTACAAGTGCAGTAGTTGTTGGTTGTTGTGGGGTCTGGGTGATTTTTTTTGGTATGTCTGAGGTAAAATCTAGAAAAATTTTGTTTTAGTTTCGAATGAAAAGAAAACATTCCAAGTAAAAATGTAAGGGGCTTCCCTCATAGCCCATAAATATTGATCATGAACCAAACTGTCTGAGATCAGTCAGGGACCATTGTTGCATGTTTTTAAAAAAAAATTATTTCCCTAATTTCCCGTCATATTAGTAATATAGAATGTAAGACCTTGTAATCTCAAATCAACCTGTAAAAACTCTCTTTTGAGGGCGGCTGTGACTAGAGATCTTACAGCGTCCACTTGGTCTCTTGTAACCAAACTGAAACTGGCACCTGAGTCGGCCACATCAAAATCATATTCAGTTTATTCTGAGCATGGAAGGTTCCATTTTTATTGCTGCAGGGCTCAGGTCTGTGTAACAATAATAATACCCAACAGGATCTAAGCAGACTTGCTGCTACACCTACTAATCAGATGGTGTGTCATCATCATCATCATCATCTTCATCTTCATCTTCATCTTCATCTTCATCATCATCATCATCATCATCATCATCATCATCCCAGGAGAAAAATACATTTTAAAGGGATTCTACGCTGGTTCATTTATAGAGCATTAAGCTGCTGCTGGTGTGGATCTTTTGCCTGTTCATGCTGCCTGCTGCTGAATTGAGTTTCAGATTGGGTCAGTTTTTGCTGCCTTTTGCTTTATGGAAACTGATATATCCATACTGGTTGAGTGGGTTTTTCACAGGTTTAATTTGCAACAGCTCTAAGCTTGTGATCCATGAAGACATTAACCTGGCAGTAATGGTCAAATGGTCCTTTGTGTCTGCATTGTTCTGACAGGATAACTGGCCCAACACACTTTACAGAGTCTGGCTTAGCAAAGTTGCTAAAAAATTTCTGAACAAACTTCAAGATTAAGAAAGCTCCATCTCTTATTGAATTTCTATCATCCTTTAATACAAATACCCTAAAAAAGGGATCGGCCAACTGAGAGTTAGTTTACTGGACTCTAGATCTAATCAGGCTAAAGCACTTTACAAAAGATAGTAGGGACAGTGAGAACTGGATCGGATCCCCTTTAAATCTCCCAAGCATCTACCTTTGCCAAATGCTGGCCTGTCTGCGTTGATTAGACAGGCGTGCTCTTATAAACTGGGGCTACAATGTGTAGAAAGAGAACGCTGTGCCTTCCATGTGAAACAAAATGAACACTTTAATACCGCATTGTGCTTGGAGGCCATACACAGAGCTGGGCTTTAACAAACGAAACCACTTTTGGCTGTCATCCGTTAGCTGCTGTTCTGGCAAGAGGGGAGCGTTTTTGTTTATGAGATGAATAAAAGAAACAAACAGCGTTCCTCGAGGTCCTACTAATCCCAGATTTACATAAATTAAACAGCAGAGAAATATGCGGACAATAAGAAGAGTGCAAACATGCTCTGACTTCCAAGTCAACAAGCTTAGAGACATAAAGAGATTGCCTGTGGACGATGGAGCAGTTCAACAGTTCTGTAAGATGACATTAAAAAAAACAAGAAAAAAATTGTACATAGAGTACAGATATAGATTTTTATCTAAAAATAGTCTTTTATTAATAATGAGCTGGGCACAAAAGGACTTTCCCTCCCCAAACACAGAGACAGTATGAAAGTTTCTCCCTTGGTTTGGCTGAAATGTCCAGCTTTGCTCAGCAAAACAGTCACTTTTCACTCCAGCGAGGACAAGAGCTCATCAGTCTCTCCAGTCCTGAACTCTGTGGTCTCGTTCCTGGCAGCATTACTAACAGCTATGCTCCCAATCCTGGAATTTAGAGCTTGCCTCAGAACCAACTTTAGCTTTTGGTTTTATTTTATGTTACATCCTGACATCTTTGTGGCAAAGATATGTCACAACAGTTTCAAACTATTAAAGGAGGAGAGACTTTAAAGGTAAACTCCCTGATTTTGCTAAAATGCTCCCAAATCACAAATTGAAATTCAGCAACAGAGAGCTGTGATTTTTTAAAGGTGTCTGTGTGATGCTGTATATCAAGAAGAGAGGCAAAAGAAAAGGAGGTAAAGAAGCACAGAATTTCAAAGAATAAGTGAGTGGTATATTCATGGGTATGCATATAGATTGGAGATTAGATTCACACCCAGCTGTCTCTTGAGACATGATTGTAGGTATGACCAAAAGGTCATGTACTTGAGGTGATAATATTCCAGGGAGGTTTTCAGATTGAATGTGAGGCAAATTATTATCTTATTTTATCCACATGAACTTGATTGCAAATAAACTGTGAATTTATTGGTGGAAAAAAGACAACCAATGGGAGGATTGTAGACAACTGCCAGTGCCAACAACAAGCACTGATTCTCTGTGTAATGT
The DNA here is from genome assembly GCA_029814665.1 of Acanthurus lineatus. Taxonomy (NCBI): domain Eukaryota; kingdom Metazoa; phylum Chordata; class Actinopteri; order Acanthuriformes; family Acanthuridae; genus Acanthurus; species Acanthurus lineatus. The sequence continues at coordinate 4,071,201 of JAPZDV010000021.1, forward strand.
GATGACATGGTCTTAGACTGTTTTTACTGGAACCCAAGCTGTTTTTGATGCCTCTGTACATTCATAGAGCCCTACATGATCTTAAAAACAAGGATGAATTTTAGTTTCAAGTGAAAACTTGTTTAACCAAAGTTTTAGCCCTGATTTAGGATTTTCAGATAGCCTTGATGTTTTTTAGTCTAGACTTCTGGATTAAACAAAATGAAATGGTAAAATGTCAAAAAAGAGGTGTTCTTATTCAATGACTTTCTTTTTTAACATAAAAATACAACTTAACATTTTCTGAGCACAATCTTCTTTCTTTCATCAAACCATAATGGGCTTGATTACATAATTAACTGTTTAACATGTATATTTTAAGAGGATTTTTTGCCTACTTGAAATACTCAAAAGGAAAAGCTTGCAGGGTTAGTGAGTCATCTAATGAATTCAAGGATAGATAGCACATCCGAAAAAAGACAAGTGTTTAAACATTTAATGAGCAGAGCTTAGCTGCTCCGAGACAGCTCAAGCAGATCACCAACGATCCAACCAATTTTAAAAAAGGGTTAATTCATTGTGAAAATCACATTCAAAGTTAACAGAAACAAATTAAAACTCATCAAAACCATCTTAGTTAGTCTTGATCAGCTGTGCCAACAGTCACCATTTTGGCCAAAATAACCCTCAATTCACTAAGTTTGATTCTGGGGCTTTGTGTTTGTTGTGTGAAGAGGATCGAGGACAGAGCTGCTGCTGTTTCAAGTAACACAGCTGCTGAGTGTCAGGCAGCTCTGAAGGAGAGAGTTGGAGGCAGAGCTGGAACTTCTAAAGGTATAAACACCCTGAGTTAAAATGGATTCAGCCATTTTTTGGGCAGGAAGAGAGCTCAGGGTTTACTTTTTAAACTTTTGGAGTTTGGTGGATATAAGTGAATGTTTGGTTCTACATGCTGCTTATCACTGCCATTGCTGGCCTCTTTGTGCTACTGGGTCAACTTACTAAGCAAGAATCTATAAAAATGACAGAAATTTTCCAAAAACAATTAACAATGGATTCAGCCAATTACTGATATGCTACACATTAAGTTGCTGAAACTTAAAGGATATCTGAAGTTTTAATTAAAGCGGATTTTAATCTGAATCTAATTGCATTTGAGGGATATAATTTCACTGAACATTTTGACCACAAAGCTTTAAACATGTCAGATTCATCCAGTAAAAAACTGATATTACCAGATTATGGAAACTCAGACATATAAACAATTACAGAAATGTCAAAATATACACACTTTGCAGGGGTGGATGTCATCATAGCAACTTATCCAGCAAATCAACTTAAAAAATAAATATCAGTAGTGGCACTTCACCATAAGTGTCAGCAAAGAACAACTGCCTTCCTTCTGGTCAAAATTCTCCCTGAACAAATAGAATAGTTTGATAATAAGTGATATGTGCAGGATCCTTATGATCGCCATCCAAAACATTGAAATGTAGTTTGACTAGATGAGGGCAACTCAACTGTCTTCTCCTCAGTTCTTGCTGGACACTGTGATTATGTCCTTACGAATTTATCCATGCGAGTCTTACCTTTCTCTTACATGGAATTACAGTGAAATTACACCAAGGTAATGATGTAATGCCTTTTATAAGTAATTGTGCATGTCTGACAGCGGTTAGTTCTCTAAATGGTTAATCCTACAAGGTAGCTTGAAGTGAATGGACATAAACAGGTTTGATCTGGACAGGATTTTTCAAGGGAGCAGGTTAGTGTGTTATACCGCTATTTCATCACCCAGACAATCAGGGGTTCCCTGTCTGTTAAGAACATGAAGCAGCCTCAGCGTCTCCTCGTCTGTCCCCCAGCCAAATATGTCCATGTCCTCCTCATCGTCCTCCCCCTCATCCTCATTGTCATCGCTGTCGTCTGTATTCGACTCATACTCTGAGGCAATACCTGACTCACGAAACCTGGCAAAGTCCAGGCAGCCCAGAGGTTTGACGTCACGGGACAACAGCTTTGCCTCGGACACCTCTTGACCTTTGCTTTCTGGTGTGTTAGCCTTGAGCAGCGAGGAAGGCGAGGGGAGGCAAGGAGGAGGAGGCCCCGGGAGAAAACGAAAACACTCCAGTTTTAGAAGACATGGGTCCCTACCTAGGGGGCTTCCCAAAGTCCCATTGGAAGAGGAGAAGGCGTTGCCGGTCCCGTCAGTGCTGCTTAGTGCAGGCAGGTTGATGGCGGACACCTCAGGTTTAGGCGTTGTGGGGTCACAAATGACTGAAGGTACTGTAGATCGGAAAGTGATCTCCAACAAACTGTCCTGAGATCCCACTGAAGAGAAAAGGAGGCAGAGAAAAGAGAACAAAGTGAAAAGTGATGAATGAGCAGAGGGAGGGAGGGACAAGTAACAAAGGAAAGATCCAATAGTTTATACCACATTCAGTAGTCTCACTGTGCCTTGATATAAATCCATCTATCACTGCAACACTGAGACAGGTGAAAAAACATATAATAACAGATTATTTGGGGATTGCCGTGGAAAGCAGATAACTGCTGAAAAATTCAAACGAAATCAATCAATAACTCAATGTGCTTTTATATTGGGTGAGCAAGAAAAGGAGGCAAAAAAAATCAATGGATTTGATTATCATTACAGCTTCCTGGGGAAACGTATTTGCTTTCTTCAGTCAAAGAAAACAGATCTTGAACTAAAAAAACTGACAGGGAATAAATTTTCAGTGTCGATACTTAAAAGATCCACCAAAAATTCTTACACTGACATGAAAGACTACAAGTTGAAACAGTGGTTGAGAGAGAAAGAAATTAACAGGCACAATACAAATTAATCAGGGGTTGAGACAGAAAATAACCCCATGTTAAGCTGTGCAGCTGGGGGCCTGTTGTTTGAGGTACAAGAGAGCTGTTAAATACAATCCATGGAGTCCAGTTGGAATCATAGATATTAAAAGGCTTAACAGACATAAAAAAGCTGCACATCTGTTTTTTCAAGACAGTATTTGATTTTTGTAGGCAATGATGTAACAGAGCTTTCACCCCCCCCGTTAAAATTCAAATTAGGAATGATTGTAATCATAATGCCATATTAATCTTGATGGACGAGACAGGATCACAACTGTCGGATCGTCTTTTTCAATATCAACAAGTGGCTGAAAGAAAAACAGTCTGTCAAGCATTAATTACCACATGTATTCCATTTACAAAATGAATTTAATTTTTTTAGGTGTGTGCGTGTGTGCCTGCATGCTTGTGTGCCTGCGTATGTATGCATTTGCCTGTGCAGGTGAAAATACTTTAGACGTATATTATAGACATAGATATGACAAAATATGGAAATGTTTGCTTTCTAAAAGATTTGACTTTAGGGGGAATTAGCTGAGAGCTGTCTGACACAATACATTTATTGTGCATCGTCCCTGTCCAGCCGAATAAACAAATGAATGAATGAATGCATAAATAAATAAATCCTTGTAGTTCAGCTATTTATGTTTGTGCCGGGTGTACGACAGCAACATGCCTGTGCCACTGGCGCACAGCGCGGCCAGTCTTTAAAGGGAATGAGAGCTGATTCCTCAATTGATTCATACATAGGAAACACCTATGAATGGATGAGATGATTCTACACAGCTGATCGGACTACCCGCTGTGCGCCAGTGGCGCATTGGGCGGGGCAGAGCAGGATTCCTCTGCTGCTCCTGGAACAAGGTGGC
>JAPZDV010000021.1:4077909-4096147 GCA_029814665.1 Acanthurus lineatus
AGGTGTGTAATCATAAAAATGTCCTGACTTGTCATGAAAACAAGTGCACACACACACACACACACACACACACACACTAATCCACTTGAGGGCAGGGAAAACTCTGTTGGCCTTTTAAACAGATTTTGCTTGTTAGGAAAAAGTGCTGTTTGCTTTCTATATTTGAATAGAGATAACGTACACACTCACACCCACACACAAATGTACAGGCACACACACGTACAAATACTATATATGGGAGGCTTATAGTACACCAAGCTTTGGTTCAGCTTACATCTTCCTAAGTGACTGACACTAAAAAAAAGACTGCTCTACAGTGAGCAGCTGATATTTTGGACACATTATTTAGTATTGTGTTGCACAATTGTTATTTTTATGTCGGATGTGTGCATTGTGGATTTTTGAACAAAAATTGTTTTTTGAGAATGACACAAAAATACTCCTCTGGTGACTTTGTGTCCTTCCACAGATAACAGTTAACAAGCTGTTCTTCAGTTTGTTAACAATAAAAAAGTAGAACATGTGTTATATTAGTATGTATTTAGTATTCAAATAGCACATACAAATAAAGAAAAGTGACTGAGTAGAATCAGCTACGAAAGAAAGGCAACAATCCCTCCTGCTGTATCCCTGTCTTACCACTCGCACTTTTAAACATTTGCATGATGACAGCTGATATTACAAAGATGAAAAATGTAGACTGGGCTCTCATTTTAAGGAAAATAGGTTGCTTAATGAGGGGTTTCTTAAATGACAAAGTTTTTTATTTTAATCAGATCTTCTCTAAATTAAAGACTTTCTACTACATGTTAATCATTCTGGCAGTATTTTTCTTTCAATAAATGAGAACTGTTATCTTTTTTTGTGTAATGAGGAAACAGGGAATAAGAAGTTTCTGAGCTGAAGTAAGATTCACTGCTGATTCAGACGAGCAGGGGATGATAAATAGTAAATCTGGTTAATGACTTTGGGGACCAAAGAGACAAAATAGCCACAATCAAAAGGTTTACATTTTTAATAAACATTATAAAACCTAGGGCTTAATGTTGCTTCTGAAAAGAGACATCCATCAGATTTAGAAAAGATATCTAGATAGATTTTGTGTGGTAGATTAGTGCATAAGGAAAAACTGCTATAGCACACTTTAAAAGCTGGTTATTTAACAAATGCAGTTATTAATCAGGCCTTCACCTAAATACTCTATTAATCAGGAGACAAGGAATGGGCTGACTCAGCTCAGCAGGTGGCAGTAATTGATCAATCACGCTCTACTTTTAAGGCCTGGAAATAAATCAAAGCAATGTCAAGAATTACAGAAAACCCTGTGAGTGCTTTACCAGTTGGAAGGAAACAGATCTGTCAGTAACACTGCATCAACTCACCTCACACACGAGGGGCACAGCCCAACTGCTGGCAGTACACATCAAAATTTGCTGATCAGATGGACACTTGTTTCAGCATCCATTCCAGCCAGTTAAGTTACACAATGACCAGCCTACGGTATACATGTCTGTTGACTCAAGTTCAAACCTTTGAATCTCTCAAAAATTTTTTTTCTCAAAATTTCAAAAATTTGTATTATTTGGTCATTGTCGTCTATTATCACTTTTCCTTTGTATCTTTCAGGTTTTTTCTTCCAGAAGCAAAACTTTTAATAACTTTTTCTGAATAGTGCATTCGTAAGTCTGTATTTTTTATTTTTACTTCCTCAGAGCCTTTTGAGAGCTATCTGTTTTGTTTTGATTTTTGCAGCAATTCCCTCAGACCAAAACAATTTTTCTCTGTTGGGAGACAATACAAATAACCTTGATCTAAGTGAACTCATCATTAGTTTCTGCTTTCCTCAGTTTATCCAATTTAAAATGTAATAACTTTGCATTTTGACTGTTGGTCAAAACCAGTCTGCAGTTGAATATGTCATTTTGGTCTCTTGAAAACTGTTAAAGGCATTTTTCAATATCTAGAGATATTTTACAGACAAATGATTATTTAATTAAGCAAGAAAGTGATAAGCAAACTAACTGATAGTTATTTCACACTAAGCTCCTGTAATTGGATTTTCCTTCATTTTGTACACTTGAAAAATGCAAATACACATCTAGACAGGTCCAAGCCACTGAGAAAAATGAGCCACAGATACCAGGATCTTTGTAATTTCTGCGGCTTTACATTCATCAATTGCCTTTTCATAAGAAGAGTAACAGAGCTGCAGCGGCTGCTCTGATCCTCATGTAACCTTAATGCTACAGTCTGCTGTGGTCTGCAAGATTAAAGCAGAGTCTCTTTTTCAATCCAAGACTGAAAGGATAAAACTTCTATTACACTCTGAATCATTTATAGAAGTGGGGAGAAAGACACCGTTAACTCAGTGCACACATGTCCAAATACACCCACACGCACATGCACGTACGCAAACCCCCACGCTGCTGCAAGCTTTTGTGGCAGCAATGACTCCTCATTTTTACTTCACTCACCAAATCAAATGTTAGTGGCTCTGCCTCTCACCCTGTTCAGCCATCTCCCCTCCCAGAACCACTTCCAACCATTTCAAAGGAGAAATTCTTAAGATTTCAAATCACAAGAATTGTTCAGAAGAAGCCCATTGCACCAAAGGAGCCCACTTACTAATGATTTTCTAACAGGAGACACAAGATGGCTTGCAACAGTTTGACGAGGCTCGACCTTGGAGTTTGAACATGGCACAGCAGGATTTAAAATGTCTAACAGGCAGAGAGGACATGAAGGAGAGAGAGCATAGTATAATTTATCTAATTACACTATGTACATTTCCATGTTAAATAGTAACAATTCAGATGGGAACCTTACTGCTTTTTCTAATGGTTCCTGTCAGAAAATCTTTTCTGCTCTGTTCTGTTCTGAACACACAAACAGCTTACCATCACAACAGTGACTCTGAACAGGTGCCCTTAACATTGCTACAAAGGCAGCTGATGTGAAGGATTTATGAGAGCAGCAGAGTACTTTTATTTTAGAGCACCAGAATCAAGGGGCCTGATGTGGAGATAAAGTCATGGAAACTCATGAAGCCCCCTTGGTTTTCCATTTTCGCTTGATGTGGCAACATGTTACTTGTTACCGTGGTAGCATGGGGGTTCTTGGCTCTTGTCAATGGTGATACACAGAGCTGCAAATCTTTAGGAATCTCATCATTTGATTTTGCTTCTTGAAGTCTCAATTTGACTTAAAATCAATTTTTGCTCAAAATGGTTCTAAATTCAAAACCAATTCTTGACTTAAGTGAACAGAAAAATGGGGCACAATTTTCAGCCTCTTTCTTCAGTTGACTCTGTACCTGTTATTATCATTACAATAACTTTTTTTACGATCATATAGAAAATTGCAGAGTAAAAGTCCTGCTTGCTAAAGATAAAAACTATGCTAACAGTGCATTTACAACAATATTTATGTGTGTATACTTTTTCTCTGTTAATAAAATCATCAAACTAGACAAAAAGTGCATTTTGTATTTAAATTGGATCTTTTAAATGTATAAAGATTAAAATTTCAGTCTTCAGTCTTATTTATAATGACACTGATTAGATTACATATCAAATTGCACCCTTTATAATCAAAGTAATTATTTTGGTTATCTATTAACCTCTCAATTATTTCATTTTTCAAATATTTAGTCTGTACACCCCTCATTATCAGGGGGTGATAAACTTAAAAATTCTAACTTTTTTTTTCCCCAGAAAAACATGCAAATATTTAGTATTTTAACTTCCCATATCACTTCCTACACTACTTTTCATTAACTTTTGTGGACTTGTTCATAAATTTACTAAACTTAATTTTATTTTGAAATCAAAATGGATAAATGTTTAGATCTTTAGCTTGCAGGATGAACTGGAAATGAAGAAAGTGCAATTTTATAGAAAAATCCTCTACTTTTGATTTTTGTCAATGCTTTCGATTATACTATACTCAAACACTTTTTTTTACCTAATCTGTGTCCCTTTTGCTAATGCTGCTTTTTCCCCCTCATTGCCTCCCCTCTTCCTCCTCTTGCTTCTGTGTTTGACTTCAGGACTGTTTTCAGCTTTTTTCCAAGAACAGACCTCACCAGTCGCTCCCCACTCTGATAAAAGCCACTGCAGCAGAGTCTGATAAGATGAAGTCAAAATTCATAGCCTCCAATCCCATGGCCTCCATCCTCCTCCACCTCTCTCTCTTTCTCTCTCTCTCCTCCTCTCCCACGTCCACTCACTTGACAGCAAAGCAAGTGCTGAGGAAGACGGCCATCTACTTCCATTATCCCTGCACTTAGCAACAAATAGAGGTGATTCCAGATCATGTTCAGGCCGGGCCGCCTCTGAAGACCTCATTTGTAAAGACTGACACCCTGATGATGACTTTAGTGGTGTAATTTACAGCTGACAGGTTCCCGTCTTAAGCTATGGATGAGTGGAGTTTGACTGTGACATATGCTGCACTGCTGAAAACTATAATAGCACATCAGCCGCTCCAACGTGGTTTACACTGAGGCCTTGGGAGCAAATGTCACATTTGTCCTGAGGCTGTCTGTGTTTAATGTCTCACTGAGTGGCTGTGGCTGGTAAAACAACACTGAACAGCCCTGTGCAGAAACAGCAATGAACAAAGCAAGATAAGCAAAATAAGCTAGAAAATCCTTTTGTTTTAAAAGTCAGACTGTCTTTGTTGTTTAGATATCTGATCAAAATGTGCTTGTTTTTATGTGGCTGCATACAGTTTGGATTGGTATCCTGCAAATGGCCAGAGGCTGGTCCTAGAGATAAATTGTAAAAAATATGGAAAATAAAATGAAAAATTGATTACATGAGAGATGATACTCACAAAATAATTACAGCTTGATCTATCTGGTTTCCTTTTGCCCACCTGTACCTCAACTGATCTGGATATGTGTGTTTGCATCTCATTGTCTTGTTATGTTTCTATCTGAAATGGAATATCACATAACTCACAAAGGATACGGTATTAAAAGGAGATAGGTGAAAAGGATATTATTTTCTGGTTGTCTGTGGGAAGCCCTTGACCTGTTGTTTAGGAAGATATTGTGGTTTGGAATTAAAAGGTTTTTTTATTAAGCATATGGGAGAATTTGGTTTAGGCCTGGTTTAGGAATTTGGTTAATGTTTTGACAGAGTCTATTTTAAAAGTGAGGTGAGTCATTATGGAGCAAAAAAAAAAATATTTGAACTCAACATCAGAACAAATGCACCCCCCGCCCCCAATTAGTGCTCCTTTAGAAGCTACATTCCCCAAACTGAGGTTCATGCAGTTAACACATGGAGGATGAGAAAGTTTCCCACAGGAGAACACACGAGAAGAACTAGGGACCATTCAGTGAGATATTCACTGAATCTGCTAATAAGTCTGTTGCATTAAAATGACTCACCTCACCTATAACCCAAACTGTGATCTTTTCCTCAACATAGTCAAATTGTGTTGTTGCTTAAACCAAAGATTTTGACAAATATTCATAAATATTAAAAAATTCATGAAAATAACGTTTAAAATTCAAATAAAAGAGGAAAACATTTGTTTCTGAAAGGACTCAGGTCCCAGACTCCCTTGTGTAAGTCTTGTGTTTGACTTATTTATCCACCTTAGCTCTTTTTATGACAATACCCATTAATGAAAGCCTAAGTAATCCTTAGCAAAAGGTTTTCACGAAAAAGCCCTAAAGGCAAGCTTTTCTTAAGCACCTTTATTAAAGACAGGCAAATATGTATTTTATATTTAAAGTCAGAAATCCTATGTATAATCCTGGTATTTTAAATATACATATTCTTGTCTAACCGACCTTGAATGTACTTAGCACCACTTACTTACTAAAGTTTCTAATATTACAAATATTAGGTTTGGGGTTTCCAAAATCACAGGCAAAGTCAATATTAAAAACTACTTCATCTTAACTCATAGTACTTTTTTTTTTAGTTTTGCAGAATGTATCATTATAGTGTATATCAAAATGCCTACTTAACACAGTGAAGGTCAGGACAGATTTGCATTTCTATTGTGGTGGCTAGTTCTGTTCATAATTGTAGCTATTGATGCTGTTGTACCTTAATTTTTCCAATTATGTTTGCATGTTGTATGTTAGCATGTTCATAACCCAACAACATAATTTCATTCCTTTATATCACATGCTTTCAGACCTGTTACACACTGTAACAACGTATCATGTAATGAATCTGTAACTGTCCTAAAAATTTTAAAAAGATGGAAAATTGGTTTGATCATGGCAAAAACACTGAGCAAAAAAAACAATTACTGCCAAATAAAGGGAGACTGGCCTTGGGCTTTCTAATCCTTGTTGCAGGAGATCCTTCTCCTTAGGATCTGGACAAGTGCATTGATCTTAATCAATGAATGGACATCTTACCACATCTATGGGAAAAAGTCTGAATGCACAAAAAAACAAAGAAAGGACACAAACTCACTGCTTACAATAATCTCGAAAACTTGATTAAGGGTGTCTAAAACTTCGACTAAAAGTGGAACCCAGACAAAGAACCAATTAAAAAGGTGCTCCACTTCTGTCTCACTGTGGCGGTCCCTTGGTAGAAAACCTGCTGCTACCCAATGTTTTCTGCCCTCTTATCTAAGTGTCATGAAAGTGGAGGAGCTTCAAGCACTCAAACGAATCCTTAAAGCTCTAATTAGGCAGCAGTGTCTCTCTACCATTTTATTGCTTTCTTTGTTCAAAGTCGTTTCCCAGAACATAACAGTGCTTAAGGAAAATTTTCATCTTCCAAACTCCTTCTTAAACAACAGTTTGACATTTTTGCTGCCTAGTTTTCTTCCGTGTTATCAGTTATTTATTAGGCAAAACATGTCAGATTACCTGATTTCAACATATCACACATGACTTAACATACCTCATACAGCTGTTTTGCCTATCTCTTTTTTTAAACACAACAGTGATTCAACCTACACCAAGTGCGTACAAGCTTGAGATGTACATTTTCTGCTCAAAAACCTCAAAATTCTGTTGTAATTTTAAGAATAATACAATCATCCTTCCATGGTTTTATGCTTTGGAATGAGTGCCATGTAGAAATGGACTGTAATCACTGGAACATAATTTGCAAAAACACTACAGCAAAGAGCACTTGGCACTACTTTCAGAGTCAAATTGAGAGCACATAAAAACAAGACCTCATGGATTACTTCCTAATCTTGTAAAAATTCAGAAATTGCATAAAATGGAAGATAAGGTTGTTTAAATTATATCACTTCCCTTCAATACAAATCTGAAAGACACTGATTCTCCCACTGGTAGTTTAAAGGGATTAGGCCTGTTGGTTGTGGGTTGTGACTCCACAGGATTGGTGACTGAGGATGTACTCTTCACACAGGATTACCATCATCCCTGCCCACGCCAGGTCTTTTTGATGTGGAATTATTTGAAACCTCTCCAAAACTGGTTCGTCTCTGTTTTTATCTCTTTTTAAAGGAATAAACAGATGAGGAAAAATGTATCATTTTGCTTGTGCAGTGATAAGGAGTCCATTAATAAATGTAATCACACTTGTCAAGTGCTTAAGATGGTTGAGAATGCTAGATGAAGTGAGACAAAAAGAAGAAGAGAAGGAAGATATATTTGTGTAAAGAAAGAATATGGAAATGGAGAAGAAATAAAGAACAGGCTGATGAATCCAAAAGAAAGAGGTAAAGAAAAGGGTAGAAAGCAATTGAAAAGAATAAAGGTTGGGTGAAAAGAGCTAAAATAGAGGTCAAATGGTAGGAGGCAAAATAAGAAAGTATAGCCTTAACAGAAGTATAACTACATGAGGACTAAAAGGAGGGAAATGGGGTATGGAAGCATTAAAGATACTGACAAGAAGAGAGCATCAATTTCCATTAAACATTAATGGAGCAGCATCTAAAGAGCAAACTTTGTCGTGAAATTGATTGTCTATTAAATCCCTCACTTCCCTGACTGCATTAAACATTTCCACTGAACTCTGATTAGCATTGGCCAGTCTGATAATTTACCTCCAACTGTGACCTCTGCACTGTCTCTGCAGCATTGCTTAAATCAAGAAGCTGCCAGATTGGGCCACACTGTCAAAGAGATTTTCATTAGCGCAGGAGGCAACAGTAGAAATCACTTTTTTATCTCTTTTAAGTATTCTCTACATGACAAAAATGTACCTGACGGCAACCTTGTTTTTCAGTGTAGCTGTTTAGATTATCAAACAAGTATTTGAGACATAAAAGGAAGAAATGACAAGGGAAAATGGGACTTTTTTTTTATAAAGTTTAGGGTTAGAACATCAGAAACACCAGGAAACGGTAAAGTGCCAAAGACAAGTTCTCATTCAAACTTTCAACATTGGACATCTTTCTACCTCAGGCACCAAACTTATCACCAAATCCTTGCAGAGTGCTTGTGAAGTAGTACGTATATATATCCACTTATAAAGCAAGCTAAGCTTAGCCAACTGTAACCGTGCTACGCTGCATGGATCTGCTGCTTGATGGCCCCGTAATACCAGCTGACAAAGCAATCTGCATCCATCAAGCCAGTCAGTCTGCTTGCCTGATCCATCCTGGTCATCTGAACATATTTGCTGATAATGTTCACTTGAAATGATACTTAGCTACATTAGCTAGATAGAAATTTGTCTATGTTAGCTAGCAAGATAAAATTTGTAAACATGAGACCAGCTTAGACAACAAAGTCACATTTTTTCACATACTTTCAGTTCTACAGGCTTTTACTTAGGACTTTGAGTAAGAAGGGTGTTGCGGTACATGCCAGTGTTTTTTTTGTTAAAGTAATGTTGTACGCAATGAGTCCTGTAGAAAAAAAAGCAGGAACAGAGGCACCAAGGTCAGTGGTCAGACTAGAGTAATGACCATGCATAACTGTCAGATCCTTTTGAATGTCTTAAAAGTGTTTTAAGTCCTTTACATGGAATTAGTCCTTAGGCTGCTATCACAAACTGAGAATGTATAGAGAGGTTTTTTACAGTCTTTACAAATTTTGGTAGAGAAAAGCAATGGTATTGTGTAAAAATGCATATTCCTAAAAAATGCTTTTTTAGGCTGTCTTTGTGTATTACTGTGATGTACTGTGGCAAAATTAAGGCAAAGCAGTACTCAAACTTGACAACTGTGTAAAATCAGTAGGGGCCTGCTGTTTGCGATAATCAAATCATAAACAAGAGATGATAATTTATATAGATACTTTGGATACTTTGTTTTCCTGTGAAATGTTTCCCACAAAAAGTTTCACTAGAAAAATCAGAGAAGTGAAAACAATTATTGTCTGGTGTGGAACTGAGGCAAAGACCCCAGGGAAGAGAGACTTGTTGTTTTGAGCAGGAAAAAAGAGTCAGCAACTCTTAATCACATATTACACACATACACACACAAACAAAGCTGTACACACATGCACACACATACATTTTCTTATGTGCCAGGACTTGTAATCCTACTCCTTCTCCATGTCATTCACAAAGAGAATTCTCTTGGCAGAACTAATCTACTTGTTACTTTCTACTGATTGACCTTCACTGGCGGATTAAGCTCTACTTCCTCATTATAGCTGGTTAGAAGTCGCCTTAGGCAAATTTAGTCTTGTGTGAGAGAATAAGAGAGATAGAGATTATAGATACGTTTTAATGAGCATAAAAAGCTCCTATAATGCACACTTTGTCTTAGATGAAGGGTGGTCCTCTTGAGATTCAGTCCTGCAGAAAAACTGAAAGATATACTTTATGTCTGTGTGCATGTGTGCCAATGGTTGCATGAGATGGATGGCATGACAGCTTCTCAAGACTGAAGCCAGGACATCTTGATCCCCTATGCTGCAGCATCTGACTGTAGCATAGGTCATAAATCCAGACTCTCTACATTAGCAAATGGGACATGGGCCAAACCAAAATTCTGTTTATCAAGTGTTCATCAGATACATTTTCCTAAAAAATGATTTCCATCATTTAAGAAAGATTCTATTCTATTATTCTCTTGTATTATTATTTATTCTATTATGCTGAGGAATGTTCAAGTGCTACTTTTTTAATAAGTTTCATTTAAGCTTTGTGATGCCATGTGATGCTGTGAAATGAAGGTTTTACACCACGAGTAACAGCTTAACCTTGCTTGTCACTGTCAGGCGTGTCTGTGGGCAGGACCATGATACTGTGACTCAATTTTCAAATTACAGACATGGGCTCCAAATGTTGTCACCAGAGTAAGATGGCAATGCCTCTTTCAAGGATATTTTGGTTTCATTTTGAATGCTAAAGAGTGTTGGCAGCCTAATAAAAGAGAGTTCAAACTGCTGCTGCCAAAAAATGTCCTCATTGAGTTAACTGGATTTAATTTAAGTAATTCACAGAGAGAGAACTGTAAGAGAAGAGATCTTATCTTATCCTGGTAAACCAGTTTCATAATTCACCTCATAAATAAATGAATTGTCTTTGTGAAAAGGGCCTTGCCCCCTTCCCATTCATGGTCATTTCCTCCTGGTAAACTTTTATCTAATATTGGGTGGGCTTTAGCATTGACACATTGAGGAGTGCTGAAGAGCCGCTACTGTAAAAAGTTGGAAACCGGTTTTGACCGCATGCGCTGTTCAAAATTCTTTGTAGAATGCTCTCAAAAGGCCATGAATTTTCAAGTTCTCCTGACAAACCCATCAAAAGTCATTCACTGATGTACCTACTCCACTGTACAACATCTTTAGATGTTTGTTTATTGACACTAGTCTGGTTGTTGTTACTCTGCCTGTGTCACATGCTGCATTTCTCTGATTTGTTGTATGTCTATACATTGCATCAAGAGGCAGTTTTGTTTGCATTCGTTGGTCCTGTCCCTTGGAAATCAAATGTAAATAGACTCGGACTTACTCCAGTTTAGAATTAATAATTAGTCTGGCTGTGTAAAGCTTATTTAATCTGCAATTAACACCAAAGATCCAATAAGTTCCTGCCCTCAGTAACAAGACTCTTGTTACTAAGGGCAGGAACTTATTTTTCAATAATATCTTGCTCTTTTTTATACTGGAAAAAAATAGAATAGTTCACCAGGGAAGGTAAGATCCAGTGAACAGTAGCATTTTCACTTGAAAAAGGACTGATTAATAAATCTGGAACTCTTGACTTCTTAGATTTTCTTTCATTTTAAATATGAATAACTTTCTAAAGTTTAGAAAAGCCTATATTTCACTTGAAAAAAAAAAGGAAAGAATTAAGTCAGGAAAAAAAGTAAAAAATCCAATTTGTTCTATTTTGGTCAATGCCAGTCAGGGACTGTAGGTCTGTTGTGTCAACTAATTACATAACATGTAATGTGTAAGGTTTATTAAAGATTTAGTCAGGGTTAGGGAGAAAAAAACTTGATTTAGGTTGGAATGATCACTGTTGTTCTCAGGTCTTGGGCTTTACAGCCAGACACAAGCTTCTTTCTTTCCTTGATTCCTTCCTTCTTATAGCTATTTATCTTGTGACCTTCTATGCAATGGACAGCAAATAGAAATGGATTTAGTAGATAAATAAGTTTAAAGAGAATCAAACTGAAGAATCATTGGAATTTAATTTAGATGCTGTGTGGAAACTTACAGTTATGGCAGCTTAGGCAAGACCTTGTGAAATGGTAAAAGAGTCAAGGTTGGACAGAACCACCTCAGGGTAGCACATACTGATTTTAAGTATTTCACATTTGGTAAAATACTTTTTCCATGTTACAAAGCAGTTTTAAAACCTAAACCAATGTGTCTGCCAGCAGGCAGTGATCCGTGTTTTCTTAAAGGCATTATTAATGGCACTCATGTCAGTGCAAGCTCAACCTGAATGTAAATGTGTTAGCTGTCAGTGGAAGCAGCCATCTGCCTAATGCTGTTCAGGTCAAGACAAGGGAGCAGTTAAGTTTAGTATGAACAGGTGTTGTTAGCAGAGCCCTTATATCTGTTCCTAAAGCCATGAGATTTTAGCATTTACACCCCAGCAACCAGGAACTTCAACATCAGTAGTGTGTATGTGAGTGCACATGTATGCCCTAAGCAACTACTATCACTTGTGACTTCTCCTACTGCAGCCACTCAAGCTGGGTGATTGATGTCTGATGCTGAGTGCACTTGCCTTTTTTTTTTTTTTTCAAATCCAAATTAGATTGCTGGCATGTGTTAACGTCCTTCAGTCTGTCAATCATCCTCGTGCATTTCCTGTTGCTCGTATTTCTCTTTTTGCCTTTCAGTGTTGTTAGCTATAGCTAATTTCAGTATTTAAAGGTATTAAAGATAAAAAGTGCAATGCAGGGGACAGCACATCATTAGAATAACCACTGCTCTTTGCTCAGTATACTCTTTGCTGTTGCTCTTTTTGGCTGTAGCTAGTAGAACGTTGTTAGCTAGAGAGCTTGGCTGGCTGTGTGGCTAGTAGCCCTATTTTTGCTAAGATTGCCTAGAACAAGAGCTTGTAAAACTACATGGGTTTTGGTGTTTAGACTCTAGCAAGCAGCCTCCCAGCAAACACAACCAGGCTGAGACTACCAACGCCAAGCGAGTTTGATACCACACTGATTAACAGTCCTGTCTAGGATTCTTACCATGGGGACTAGAAACACATGGTAAGCAGGAACAGAGGAGGTGTAAGGGGACAGGGAAGTGAAAAGATAGGGCATCTCCAGTGGGGATTTTCACATCTAACTCAGTGATCAAGTGTTTATTTTGATCAAACAGATATGGCGATTACTGGAACAGTAAGACAGATCAGTTATATATAGTAATTTTTGTTTGCAGCTTCTGTTGACTCTAAACATTTTTTTTAAAGCTGTGTATAATGTACTTAAACTTGAGACAGGACAGGCTGGGGTTAGCTCATTAACTTGCAAACTTCCATAGAATCTCCACAACACAAAACACAGACAAAACATCAGAGCAGTTACTGTTAACAGCTCTAGACACACTCTGCTTATTATAAAAATAAACTTCTGTCAGTATTTCATCTATAAGTTCATTTATAACATAGGATTAAGGATGTCATGATATTGGATTTTCACGACAGGATTATTGTGGTCTAAAAAATTTGATTGATATATGACATGGAAATTTGAAAATAATTATGCTGTCAGTCAAATTAACCCATATCCTTCTGTGTTGTCAGAAATACATTGCACCAAAAAAAAATTAGTGTAGCAGGATGGGGAGACAGTCTCTAACCTTAACTGTACTAAAATGTGCAAAAGGAACAATTATAGAATTTTTCTGTTTTGTGTTTTGATTTTTATAAATTATGGTCAATGTCAGTTATCATCAACACCATTACATAGGATACATGTAAGGTGTATAGGTCTGTTAGTCTGTCAACTAAATCGCTATCAGTGTACACAATATTTAACTTTAGTAAAGTATTTCAGAATATATATGATTCTATTTGCACGCAAAACGATTTTTATTTGTACTGTGATAAGTTTCTCAGCATTTGCCTTTTTATTTTTACTGAGACTGCTATGAAAGACTTCAGGTGCCGAAGAAACAGAGCATGCATAAATGAGTCAGTTGTGCTGCTGTCATTGTTCTAGTGACTTCAAATGAAACTGTGTACGGCAAAGTAGAACAGCAGCACCAGTTCCCTTGGTAAAATACAGTATTCTCAGGGTCTAAGTACCACTTGTTATGGTAATGACCATTACATTATGTGCATGTATTAGAGGAATCTGAATTAGAATCTCATTTGAGCAGGGAATATGTAATGTAAGAAATCCATCTTACACACTGTCATGCACACAAATGCTACATAAATAGCTTCAGAGGGAGTGTGGAAAACAAGTGTTCACGAACATAAAAGTATCTAGAATACTAGAGTTTTGTGGGTTTATCTAATTTTGTTTTAATTGAGCATTTTTTAAGAACATATACTATTTTATTTCCTAGAACATCTAAACAGGTTTAAAAATATCACACAGTATTTTAGTTGCAATTTGATATTGGTTGCAGGCTTTTGAGGAACAATCCATGGCAGACAGGCATGTGAGTAGTGTCATACTTTCATTTCTGATTGGTTCAGACATGATTATCCTTCTTGATAAATGGTCACTTGCCAGTGAGAGAATTTAAATATTGTTAATAAGGTATACATTTTTGGCAATTCTGTTTTCAATAGCCAGACAGGACATAGTATGCTTTTACTTTTACAAACTCCTCTTTGAACTCCTGTTTTGTCTTATGCATTTGTTATTTAACAGCTGCAGAGGCAAAAAATTATGTGTGTGTGTGTGAAAGCTTCACCTGTGCTACAGCCACTTGTGTCTGCTGCTGTTGCTGCTGCAGTTGCTGTTGGAGCAGCTGGATCTGGTGGTGGACAGACAAAGGGGCACCTGGTGGCAGCGTGCCGGATGCAGGGAGCAGCATCCTGGGGCTTGACATCAGCAGAGAGGCCTCCTCTGAAGCCTGACAGCAAGAGCAGACAAAGAGAGAAGGAGCTGAAGCAAAAAAATGATCATGACTCCGAAGCTTTTTGCTGCCTGAATAGAGATATTACTCAAAACTTCAAATTTTCTATTTGACTTATTTTTATCTGTATATTTTACAAATTCTTCATATGGAAGACACTGATATTTTCCTGTTTTTAAGAGATTAAAGTCAAATTAGAACAAAAACAATATCAATTTTCTAAACACAAGCTAAAAAAAACTTACAAGATTAAAGATGAAAATACACAGAAAAAATACATGAAATGACTAATGAATAAATAACTACAATCAAGACAAGCAAGAGCATAAAAAAATGCCTTAGAGAACAAGTCATCATCCAAACAAGAATATGAATTTGAAATGTAGAATTGTTGATTAGTTACACCAGTGTGGAATGAGCGATGCAGAGAATGCAGATCAGCAGCACTGAAACGCTCCACTCCAACAATAATGAGCTTTGGGACTCCGTTTTCCTTCGTCTAACGCTATCAAGCAACCAAATTGTTTCACGGCTCAGGTAATCAGTCACACATTGTGCCCTTTCCATCATTCAACCAGTCAAAATTATTTCTTGTTATGCAGATATGCTGCCTTAATCACACTACAGCCAAAATAAAGCATTAATTTGGTACTTGAGGGGAATCATGGAATCCAAGTTAAAAACATCCAAAAGTGGGAAAGAGTCAAAGTTATTTAAAACACGCAGTTGTATCAAGTGAACAATTAGACTTTGTTTTTTACTACTTTCTGCTACTGTTTCGTGGATACGGAAATACAGCCAGGGAGCCTTTATTTGAACACAAAAAGAACACAAACTTTGTCCAACTGCTCTGATGCAAACCATCAAACTCATTTTCCAGGGATTCAGAGGATTCAGAGTTCTACAGGTAAGACTATGTAAGTCCTTTGACGCATTTATATTGTTATTTGAAGTGTCAAATATATGGATAAAATACTGACAGTTACATTTGGAAAGAGTAAAGATTAGCGGAGCTTCTCAAAGGCAAGAATGTATTTACCAAGAATGTATTTACTTGATACTTTTTTAACATGTGGCTTGCTCGAGTGTCAGCACCTCCTGAGGTAGTTTTCAATCAGTCTCTAATGACTCTGTCTCTAATGTTTTGCAGAGGCATTTGCTCTCTGCTTTGTTGTTACTGAAGTTTATTCCTTGGAATAGTGAAAAAAAATACCCAAACCATTCCCTTGATGCGCAAGCAAAACAAAAGATTCAAACATGTATCACATAAAGTTGCCAAAGATTCAATATTTTCCTCAATTCATCAAATGAGTGCTGTTGCTTGCTAGTTTACAGCTAATATACTATATTCTGGCTTTCTGGGGCAAATAAGCATGCATAATCCCTCTGTCAGTCTTGGGCAAGTAATAAAAAAAATAAACACAAGTGATCTCTTATTTAGGTTGCACAACAAAAGAACTTATTCTAGAGTAAATGGGGAAGGCTTTGAATGTATAAAAAAGGCATTCAGTACAGCCTCAAATGAAACATAATTTGCCCTGTTATGCAAAACGAATTTAAAAAATTGGCCATTAGATGCACTCTAATCCAACCTTGTTCTTATTCAACATGCACAAACAGAGTTTATGTAATAACAAATCATGGAGATGGGACAAAGCAGTTACAAACGTTGCCTATTTTTATATGTGGATATTGAATGGCTGATAATGGCTAGTTGGTTTATTTGATAACACGCATTTTTGAAAACACTTTCATGGCGGACTGAGTTTGAACGATTAGGTTGCTGGCTCAATCCAAACAAGTTGCTTTAAAGTGACTGGAGTTGTAGCGCTGGATGGGGTCGGCAAACAAGCTGACGTCTGATTAAACTGAACCTGAAGCTGCCTTAAGGAATCTACGCCAAAACACTTTACCATCTGTCTCTGTTTAAGTACCTTCTGGTGACACAAAGACAATGATGCATGAACACACCCACACACACATTCTCTCTCCATGAGAGGAATAAATGACTGATGGCCTGTCTAAGCTGGATCTTTTGGGTTAATGAGAGGAAATTATCCAAGTTGCCAAGTTGTTGGTGCCATCATGTGATGAATAGCAAAGACTGAGTCTCCAGTAGCTTTGTGTATGTTCCTGAGAGTGTGTGTGTGTGTTTGTGTTTGTGTGTGTGGGTGAGTACACATACACTAGGGAAAAGAGCAAAAGAACCTGTTGGCGAAGACTCTTCAGAAACATGTAAGATAACATAAAATGAGCTCACATTCTCTTAGAGTACGCCTTTAAAAAGGAAACAACATTCACCATTTTTTGACAAAAGCTATTTGCAGACACCTTAAACGACACTCAGCCTGTAAAGGGTGTTTAACAAGATTGCTGCTTTTGCTTTGAAACAGTGACTGTTGTCGGGCACACAGTGAAGGCTCAATAAATGGCAGAGTGAATAATATGATTCAGAGGTAGAACAGAGAGGAGGAATGATGACATGTTTGGCTTTTGAGCACTGTGGACACAGGAGCTATTCCCAATTACAGAGAAACTGAAAAGGACGACAGACACAAACAGACTGTCAGCACCAACTGAATAGCACACAAGGTAAAAGGAAAAGAAATCATATTTTATAATACAATAACATCCAACCATAAAAAGACACTAGAATTTCACTATTCTCCTTCACCAGTTCCTTATAGTTGTATATCTAAATAGTCGTACATCCAATATCCACTAATAGTACTGACAAGTACTTACTTTTACTGGTGCACACTAGCAGCCCCTTGTCAAGATTGAGGAAAATGAAAAAAGAGGTGAGGGTTTGTGAGTATATCTGACCATTTGACAGAAGTTCATTGCACATTGCTGAACCCACAGAGACTAACCACCCAACAAAGCAGCTCTACACAGTTCTCAGCCTCTTTTAGCTTTGAGCATAGTCTCTCCTATAAGTTCTAAAAATAGATTCAGATTAAGCATACATTTATCAGCTAGATAAATGTGATCGTGTGATTTTGTGTCTCCTGGATGTCTAAGTGACATGACTGTTTGCTAATGCTAGCTTGATGAACTTAGAATTTAGAACTTTTGTAGGTTATATTAACAGCATTTCTGCCCACTTGTGGTTACAAATGCTATCTTGCCTCTTTGACAGGAGTTTAAATGCACAATATACAATGTTTACTGCTAGATGTCACTCTTTTAGAACAATGAAAACAGAAGATAGTGTGATGCAGTGAAGAGTGTGGGATCATAATTTTTTTTTTTCATTTCATTTTAAAAACAGTCACTATCGCAAAAATGCAAAATAACAGATTTTCTCTCAGGATATACATTGTTGGAAACATCTGCAATACTGTAAAGATACAACTCAAGACATTTTAATGTGGATGTGTTGTGTATTATATGTTTAAAAAGACAAAAATATGTATAAAGAGTCAAAGACACAGCAACACAGCACTGATCATTTCCAACCTCTGTGCCAAACTCTTTTTTAGAATAAAATATGTCACCTTGTTTTGACCTGTAATTATAACATCCCTTTAAGCCACTGTAATTTCAACAATGTCCTGTGATGACGACAGGATGAGAAATTATACTTGGGGCTTGCATGATGCCCGGAGTGAGTCCTCTAAAAGAAGGCCAAGCTGGAACAATTGAAGCATATTGAAAAAGGGATGGAAGGAGGGAAAATATTGGCATTTGAAGTGCAACAGCAGGAAGATTGCGGATGAAAACCACCTCTGAATTTTTTTTTTAACATATTTTATCTATCTATCTATCTATCTATCTATCTATCTATCTATCTATCTATCTATCTATCTATCTATCTATCTATCT
>JAPZDV010000021.1:4100370-4118080 GCA_029814665.1 Acanthurus lineatus
GCAGCCTAAAGTTGTATCACAACTTTGCAAGTTCACAAACACACACTCACATATATACACACACACACACACACACACGAAAACACACACACCTTTAGAAAGAGAGGTAGAGGCTACCATAAAAAAATAGACTTCTCTATGGTGTAGAGGCTGCTCAAGAGAAAAACTAGAGAATAGCCATGTATGAGTGTTCATCCTTGAGGCGCACAGGTTAGAGAGTTTAGGTTGAGGAGGAATACTGTTGTTAGCTGTGTATAAAAGGATGGAGAGTAGAGGGACATTTTAGACCAGAGGCTTGTCTGAATCTCCAGTTTATGTTCACTAAAGACTCTAAGTAAAAACATCACACGTGACTAAATGCAGAAAATTAAGGTAACTTAAGGTGAGCAAAGAGAAACATTCGCCCTTCAGCAGATGAATGTGAAAACAATCTGAACAAAGCCAGACAGAACCTCCTACACAGTGAGGTTGAAATATCCATGTGAATGAACCATAAGAAAAATACATCTTTGCCTGGAAATGTGCTCCAACACACACGTGCATCCAGGCAAGATAATATAGTTAGGTTGATGGATGATCAGTTTTTTTCAGCCCTCAATCTAACCCTGTTAATTATTTTGATGGCATACAGTAATGATGATAAAGTGGACTTAACTGCCATAACTTTTATGTTAGGAGAGTTTTCACATTTTTTACACTATTTGCTACTGATGTTATAACAATACTCAACTGGATTTTACATGTGTTCTCAATTGGTATACAAAGAACAACTAAGTTTGCATTATTTATTCTGTTTAAAGAGATGAAAGCCAACATTTTGGCATTAAGGCCTGAAAAAGTACTTTCTGCCTCCACTAATAACCACTTAATCAAACAACCAGCAAAAAGACTCCCTTGGTCACTCAAGGAGGGGTTTTGTTGCCTTATTTGCTCCTTCAGTCAAACCTCTTGATTTCATGATTTTGTCTAATGCACATAACAAAAGGACAGGACATAATATTATATTTTGTTCATGTTTTTCTCAAATTTGGAGATGTCTGGTTGATTTTGGACTGCTAAAATAACTTGTTGATGTCTACTGAAGGCATCTAAAGGTTGAGTTACCAGCCTTGATTATACAAAACATTACATGATTTTAAAAGGATACTTTTATCTCTGTCTGAATAATGACTGATCAAAATGCTAAAAATTTTTAATGCTATATGATATTTGCTCCAAAGCCTCACAAAGTTTCCCCCAGATCATCAGTATGTAAACATATTCATTTATTTAGAATGATGGCAAAGTATAAGCCATATGCGGAGTTTTTTGTATATATTTATATTCATGTCTTTTGTCAATAGCTATTATTTTATTTTGCAGCATAAACTATGCACACAGTGTAATCTCGACATGTGCTTTTAGGCATATAAGTCTCTCTCTTTGCATTTTTTCTCCAGTTCACAGTCATATCCAGCTCATGTAATTTGTGTGAGCAAACAGAGAAACCATATCTATGACATATTTGGACAATGTCCTGTGCTGAACCTCTTGTTAATCATCCTGGCACTGCAGCATCTTTTCTAAACTGACGGCTGCCTAATGTGTGTCAACACATCCATTTCCAAGTCACACAAACAGGAAAGCTGTGATTTCTATGTTTAGCTCTATTTCCTCCTCACAGCTGCTGCTTTCTTCCTACACAAGTCTCCATGTCATCATCACACAGTTGTATTAATGTCAGATCAGTAATCATACCTGTGAAACACACACTCAGGATGTTTACAGTTCTGCCTGAATTACATCCATGACTGCATAAGCTTTGACAGTGAGACGAGCACTGTGGTCATGTTTAGAGGCTGTTTCACAGGGATACTGTGCATCCCTAAAGTTTCTCTAGTCTTTTTTTACCTGTGGATATCAATTTCTCAATTACTATTCATATCAGTCTAATTCAATAAATAATAATAACTCTTCTAAGCTGTAAGACTAAATGTGTGAACTTTGTACTGGATCAGGCTGTTGGGTGTACTAAATGATCAAAGATGACACTTGGGCTGCAGAGACAGATTAAAACCCAGTGGCACAGAAGTGATCACAGTCTATAGCTTCTCTGTACTTATTACTAGATACTAAAGTTCTTTTAAAGTAATTATGAGGGTATGAGTACTTAGCTAGTGGATTAAACTCTTCTCTTCAGCTCCAGAAATACTGGTTGCTTAAACTCATTTTAAAGACGTTATTAATATACACACTAAGATTAAAGGAAAATATGCAATGTCCATAAAGCACAGTAAAATGACAAATAAATTATTAACTTTTTATTTGACATTAATAACCTAGTATAAAGTTATCTGAAAAACATTATTGATGAATCCAAACTTTTCACTGTACACTATGATTTTTCATCATGAAGTGTTAACAGTCACTTCAAACTCAATCTCTGGCCCAGGGACCCCCTGATCCCTCAGGCCCCCTATTCCTGTTCCCAATAGGTCCATTCAATAATCCGTCCATGTAAGGTCGTGTTAGTAATTTCAAGCCCAAAACAACTGAGGCATACTAATGATGGGATGAGAGAAAAAAAGAGTGTTTTGTCAGAGGAGTGCTGTCTGTAGTGCTACACTCAGGGATCAGAGTGTTTACACCTGCCTGCCCGACGGCATCTGAAAGTGGGCCAGAGGCTAAACCTCTATCAGAGCATTTGTTGTACAGCCTCACTTTAAAGCAAACACGCACATGTGAAGACACACGTGCATTCCCCCTCTTTGTCTGTTCAATTGACACACAAAGAAAACAAGAGCTTCTGAACAGGAGCTTATAAACATAAGATTGATGTAACAAAGAGATTCTGTTTTCAGGCTTTGACATCATCTTGACACATTATTTCAGGCACAGTTTGATCCTTTGTTGTTTTTTTTTTTTCATCTTTTGTTCTGCACAACACTCGCTTTTTATTGAGCATCTGTCTCTGCCAAAAAACACAAGTGGTGCCTCTTGAAACGTGTGAAATGCAGTTATCTCTTAACTGTGACTTTTGTCTTTACAATTTGTCTAAAAGGCAATATTCTTTCTGAGGCGAGCCTTTAAAAAGGAGCACCCTGACTGAACCTAACGGACACAAAGCTCAAGGTGGGATGGATGTGTGCTCTCTGAGTCCTCAGGGATCATTTGAACGCAGGGCGTAGAAGGATTTGTCAGTCTAACGGGAGCTGACAGGAAGAGAATGAACTTTAACACTCACAGGCTGCTTTCTCTTTTATGAGCTTCCAGAGAAACCCCAAAGTGAATCAAATCCCTCTGCTCAGGAACACACACACATGCACACAGAGTTGTGTAGTAAAAATGCATACACTTGCGCAATAACGTAATAGCACACACACTCCATTTCAGCGTTACCTTCCCCCAACTTGTCTTTGCACATTCCCATTTAATCAGTCAAGCTGTTAAGAGTGACAAATGTGTTGTAAAAAAATCGAAGCGAAAACACTTAGTACATGTCCATGTGGAAGCAGCTACACGAACTGTGACACGCACTTCCTCCAATGACCTGAGAATAAAGGTCGTTGCTCAGAGCTCATTGTTTCAGTGATTTCACGCAGTGTTGCTTTCAATCAGGGGCTGTAATGAAAGACCTCATAACTCTAACGTTAATAGGACCAAGGACTGTTAAACAGAAGAATAGCTTGGTTTCGTAACTCTGAGTTAGGACCCAAAATGGGTCTCAGAGTCTTCCTCTAGTGGTGAGGTGAGCTAACTTGTGGAGCCTAAGGTGACATAATGTTCTCATTTGAGTCGTGATGGAAAGTTTCATAAACCCTGGCCTGAAGTCTCGCCTAACAGCTTGTCTGTTTAATTATTTGCCATTAATTGAGACTGCCTGAGGAACCACCTAATTATCCAGAGTTAACTACAGATCAGGGCTTCTCCCGCAAAGGGAGATTTTGACTCTCTCAGATAGAAGGTGAAAATGAAGATGAAGGACTGAAAAACAAAAACTTTTCTTTGAATTAGTTTTGGTGTCTGTGACCATCTGACCAGCAGAGAGCATAAATAATACAAGGGTGCTTGTGCTGGCAGATAAGGCCCTCCAGATAATTGCTTGGCTAAAATGACTTTGGCTATTGTTCCAACTTTGTACCAAAGACTGGCAACTTTTCAGGTCACATTGTATCTTGTCCAAGTGTGGAAACTTGGTGCATCTTTATTGTGGCAAAAGAGCAGGAAAAATTTGTAAACTTAAGAGTCATAACTGGTTTACATCTATATTTATATTGCTGTTCAATTTGGACAGTATAGTAAAAAACATGAATTTGAATAAAACAAAAACCAGCTTCAGTGAAAGTTGCAGATATATGAAGATAGCATGGATTCTGATCATTTTTGCATAACTATGTTAATATATAACTTATCTTCTTTACTTAAGTGGAAGACATACAATTTCTGTACACAGACCACATGCATTTGGCTAACTGCTTCGAAATACTTTGGATGAACTCTGTGAAAATTGTTGCCATGTCATATCCTAATGAATTAATGATATCCCCTGACTTGAAGGTGGGGCAAACAGCCTGGCTGCACCAAACTGTGTCCCCGATTTCTCTCCAAAATTCTGCTTCTTTGTGGTAACAATGCAATAAATCAAACAAATGAGCGAGTGAGGGAGGAGAAAGAGGTCAAGAGGGAATCTTAAACCCTTGCTTTTAAACCCCTGCACACTCGGACAATGGCCTGGCAGAGTGGATTTTGTTGTCAGGTATATGTATATATACATATATATTTTGTGGGATGCAGCTCCCTGATTCTGCTGTTAGAAGGGGAGTTTCAGATGCTTACTGACCGAGTGATTCAACTTAACTTGAAGCATGGGGACTGCTAGCTAAATATTTATGGATAATCCTCCTTAACATAAACATGTTAATCTTGCCTTTATTGCTGGGAAGAAGTGACAGAGGAGAAAAAAAGAGAAAAACATTACCAGTAGATAGTGCATATGTGTTCAGTGCAGAGAATTTGCTCTGGCCGTGAACAGTTTGTATAAATTTAGCATCATTTTAGAGGTTCAGGAGACCAGAACCTTAAAAAGGCACAAAAATTAATGTAATATATAAATGAAGTATAATAACTAAACATAAAAAAAAAAATCACCACACATGGAGCCAGTCCAGACCCTCCCTCTATCCCTGTTCACTTCTGCCCTCCATCAGCAAAGCCAAGCATTGCGGAGTAATAAAAAATAAAAACTGAATTAATTGATTATAATACACAATAGTTGCCAACTTGATACAGAGCCCAAGGTCTCAAGCTGGAGGGAAGTGTAATAAACACAACCCCTTTTCTGCCCTCATCATGCAGTGAGGTCCTCCCATCGCTGCTTCCATCAAAAACACAATTACACCCCTGCACACTACTGTAAATCCCAGTAAACTACAGCTGCGAAGCTGCTGAGCCAGACAGACGTGCTCAGACACAGTCAGACGGGCCAGAAAGCATTTCTCTAGACATACACAGGCTGCTGGTGGTGGGTTTCCAAAGGCCAGGGAGCAGACGGTCTGGCTGGGCCGTATCAAATCCCCAACACTATGCGGCTGCACAAACACAAACACATAAACTGCATGACAAGCATGACAGTCTTGGAGCTCAGCTGCCAGCGACCTGATGACAGCTTCTGAATATAAGCAGACTTGGGGTTAACTTGATTTTTACTGGTGGTTATACAGGCACGACTATGTATATCAAAGTGTAAAAAAGTTTTTCATTTCTAGCTTCAAGGAATGTAAACAGGAGAGTGTCACAGACGTAAAACTAGAAAATCTGGGGTGGGGGTGGGGGGTGGGGGGGGACCCTGAAGTGATGGAACAGATAGTTGATTTCCTGCCAAATGTTCAGCCTTAACCTGAACTCACCATAGACTTTGAAGCAAAGACACCCTCTTAGAGCCAACCCTGAACACTTCTTAGGATACTTCTTTCCTTTTCCTCTTAACCTGACCTTATTTTCACGACAAAATTTGAATAACATTTTAGTCAAAAATGTGTAAAATACAAAATGATACCTATAAATTTGACTGATCATTTCCCATGTAATTAATGGGGGAAAAAAACAACCTTAATCTGGAACCAGCAGTACCAGCCAATGGCAAATATTATATAAACTTGATGCAAAAAGCCAAACTTGTAGAGAAATAAATGTCAAAACCTCAGTAAGTCATCAAAGTGTTCCTATACTGAGCTCTATCTCATGCAGACAGTGTGTATCGTTTTTTCTTGACATTAATATTTTTTAACAGCCACTTTCCACTGCATTTGCCGGCAGACACTGAGAAACAT
Organism: Acanthurus lineatus; assembly: GCA_029814665.1. NCBI lineage: Eukaryota > Metazoa > Chordata > Actinopteri > Acanthuriformes > Acanthuridae > Acanthurus > Acanthurus lineatus. The sequence goes on from JAPZDV010000021.1 coordinate 4,106,679, forward strand.
ACATAAAAAAAACGTATAAAATGATTTACCTTGCTCTCTGAGTGGTTCAGGTCAGAAGTCTTGGCTGTAGCATCCAGATCAGTCACTCCTCTATTGAGGTTTGACTCCTCGGCTGCAGGCACCTGGTTCACCTCCTCCGCATCAATATCCGTTTCCTCAGTGACAGACGCTGTCTTCTCCACGCCCGTTAGCGCCCGAGCTGAGCCGAGGAAAGTACACACACACACAGGTGGATAAGCACGCACGCCTGCATACACACATGTGGGCATGAGCATGTACACACGCACACATGGGTTGACACACATAAATACATACAAGTAAGATACATTATCCATAGAGCATTAGTGCACTGTGTATGATCATGTGCTTGAGTGCAAATAGACAGCAGAGTTAGACCCCATAATTCCACAGCTTCACTGCTTAGGTTCTAATATGTACAGCATTCACTCTGATACACTTTGACGGCAGTTTCAGTTTCGTGTTTTGAGTTTTTTAAACACTGTTCCCAGTAAAGTTATTACATTTTTATGGGACACATTGGACAAAAACCAGGTACGAACCATGTTTTTTCTGAGGTAGGCATCATAAATGACTAACAATGTTACCTGTGTATGAAAAAAAATTCAGACCAGTAGTTTATGAGTACTTGTCTTCTTCTGCCTTTCCTACTCAAGTAATGAAATTGTGACTTTACAACTGAGCTCAATTTGACTTCTTTAAAGAACATTTTCTTCCCTTCTTTTTCTTCTCTTATTTGGTAAGATTAATTTTTGACCACATTGTATTTTTCAAAATCTCTTAAGGAAATTAAAAATCATCCAGCTCAGTTCTGAAAGAACACACTGTCAAAGGCTGCACAATGTGTACCAGAGCAATGGTGTAAGAATTGAAACACTTGAGTGAGACTCCATATGAATAAAGTTTTGCCCTTGTTGAGACACACACAATTAGTCTATAAAAAGTCTACAAGTAATCGTACATTTTAAATATTCAAAACAAACAAGTTCAACGTCTGGCAAAAATTTGATTCCACTAAATGGGAGCTGAAAACCTCAGAATTGTAAAACGGACTTTGCCTTGGGCAGTTTGAATGTTGTTGAATATTTCAGGTTTTTATGCGTATTTGATTTACCTTACCATGCAGTTCACAAGAACACAACTATATCGCTGTTTGTCACAGTTTTTGGAACATTTCTCCCTGTGAATACAAAGCCTGAAGTTGCTGGCTTTGGATCATAACCTCAATCACAGGGGAAATGCATGTGCCAGTGTTCTAGTTAATATTTTACTTGCATGTTTTTTGTTTTCTTGGTAAAATATAGTTTTGCAACCTCCCCTTAGAAGTGATTGCATTTGCTTCCATCGTGACTGTACTGAAAACGTAGGGTTCATTGGGTTCACTGGAACTGCTGGGATCCTGCTCAGTTTCCACAAAGAATCAACGGCAGTTAATAATCACATATTTCCTCAAGACTACGTCTTACACATCTCACGCAACTAAAGTCTCTTTAAAAGCAATAATCTGAAAACAATGACACTATTCAAAAGATCTATATTTTAATGGGTGTCATTACTCATTATGATCCCTGAATGGCAACAACAGGTAGGTATTCTCAGCTAAAATAGAGAGTAAGGCTCTGCTGCAAACTTCACCTACTCTTCAGAGAACAACAGAATCATTTTTCATAGCTTGTGGTTATTAATGCCAATTTTATGTGAGAGTAACATTTTGGTATTTTGGGAAACTAATTTGTTTTCCAGCTGAGGTTTTAGATTAGCATAGCATACAGACAGGACGTGGGGGGCTCAGCTGGCCTTGCTGTCTTCAAATATCAAAATCACATGTTAAGACTTCTTAAACTCACATTGTGATCTTTCACTGGTTTGTTCAATCCATAATACATGGTAAATGTAAAAACAATGTTTTGTAGTTTTTAATCTATCTGCATAACTTTGCTGACTGCCCAATGCGAAACTCATGGAAATTAGCAAACAGGATTCCAAACATATCAAACTATTCCTTTCTGTCTCCAAACATAAATAAAAAAACCCTGAACAAGCAGTGAGCCAGATAATGTAGTGTACTAGAGACTAATAACAAGATGAGTCAGTTATTTCATTCAATAAAACCTAAACTCCTGGTATTCCTCATAATGTTGTTTTTTAACAATGTTCTGGTGTCAAAAATACAAAATATGATGAGACAAACTTTTTTCAAATGTTTATCTACAAAAGTATACAAAAGTAGTTCAAAAGAGACCCGAGGTGAGTGTTATTTTTTATGTGGTGACAGCAGGAGAGCAGGAGAGTTTGTTTTCATGCCTGGCCTCATTACAGCACTGTTTTCCCACTGTTACTATGAATAGATACTGACATGTGGAAAAAAAAACTTTGTATTAGTTTGCTGTCAACATAGCATGAGATGGTTTGAAGACAGCAGCTCTGGAAATGAAGATGCACCTGAAGCCACTGATAAATTTGTTTTTACAACAGGAGGATGACGGAAAATAGCTCAGACAACATAAACTGTGATTGGGGTAACAGTCACAATACTGTCCACACACCAGTCCCAGGAAAACTTGATGATCTTGGCCTGGTAGAACAAGTAGTTTTTCTAGTCAAGTTTCCAGCTTGCAAAGCTAGAATACCTGACAAGAGACCCACTCTCCTGAAGAGGCTTGAACTTCAGCTGTTGTGGCCATGGCTGGAGAAAAAGAAAAATCTTCCAGAAACAGAGCCACTTCAGCTGAGGAACACCCCCTTTTCATCCTGCACACCCAGCTATTAGTGCTGCACCCCATCCCCCACCCCATCCAAGCATCGCATTCAACAATCTTGTACTGGCACACTGCTACCCTAACACAAATCTCATGCTTAATAACCTGCTGCCAGCACTGCTCTCACCTCTCTCTCCATTACTGCTCCTTTTCTGCTGCTTTCTACCCAGCTATCAGTGCTGCGCTGGCCTGTTATTAGTGTAAAAAAACAGGAAATATGGGGAGGGAGACGAGAAAGACATGCAACGAAGGTCGAATCAGAGACAATGCGGTTATTTGGTATGCATCTTCAAGCACTGGTGTATTGTTTTTATCCTAACTCATTGGCTCGGTGGCCTCCTGGGTAACACTAATGGGCTTTTAGAAGTGGGTGTCTGTTGGTTTTATAAAATCAGTTTATCTTAAAATGTGTATTACGTTATAGTTTCACTTTTATAATATGCCGTTTGTTGGCATCTTTCAGACTGTTTTCTGACTCCATCAAATAAGCTAAAGTAATATAATATAACATGGAAAGGATCTGCCTCATTAGAGTTAATAACATTACTTTCGATAGTGAAGATGCAAGTGCAGTGATCTCACTTCAGATCAGCATACTGCTTTTGTAGAGAAAACTAAGTCATAAAATGAGACTGAATGAGTTGAAATAGTTTGGTCATATAAACATGGTTTGTTAGTATATTACATTTCTAGAACCACTGATAATTCGGCAAGACTACACAGCATTTTGTCCTATTTAGTGTTCAGTGAATGCACAGTGGCACTTCATATCTAAAGTCAATGTGAACTGTGTTGATAAAATTACTCTTCCACAGTTCAGCATTATTTTACATTAAGGAGGTTTATTAGTTCCAGTGAAAGCATTTTTTTAATACAGTAATTTGTTTGCTAATAAGATTATATTGTTTATTTTATGTTGCATTATTTCATACAATTAATCTGAAATGCTGCAAAAACATTCTTGTGAGAACTAATCACGACTTTCTCTGTACTTTCTGCAGTTTTCTCCTTTTCTTCTGACTCCCAGCTGCTTGCCCCAGCTCTCCATGTCCTCTATTCCTCTCTGATCAAAGTGTACAATTTAGGTTTCCTTGTTCCATTTTTGCTCCTGGATCAAAGTTCTTTTTTCCTGAATATTCATCCATTCTTCCTCCTTCTCCTCACTATCCATTTTTTCTTCTAGATTTTCATTTCTCTAATCCGCTGTCTCCCACTCTGCTATCCTCTCTCCTTTCACTGCCATGATAATTAGTTCTTCAGATAAGCTCATTGCGTGTGCGTGACGGCTCTTGTGTTGCTTAACACACCATGACAGCGATTGTGTGAGTGTGAGTGTGTGTGTATGGGCATGAGTTTGTATGCATGTGGGGTCCTCTCACAGTGTGGGAATATACAGTTATAGAGTGTGGGTGATCTCTGGGCTAATCAGCATGTGAAAGAGAGCTCGTCTCTGGAGGATGGATGTTGAGATAACGCACCCCGGCCTGGCACTCTCTGATCGGTATGGGGAGGGCGACCAGCGCTGGCTGCTCTAATGACTAGAATGATGGTGTGAAAAGAGTTCAGTCCATGGACCCTCGCAACTGCTGAATCCCCATGTCTGTCCTGTCAGACCCCACTCTGAGCCACGTGTCTCTGGGCTGCAGCGAAGCCCATCCTGTCCAGGCACGAGGCAGCGGATAAAAGTAGCTCAGCCCACCAGTGTGGCTGTGTGGTGCCTTCTTTCTTTGGGTTGACTCATCCGTGACATTCACTCCAGCATCACCCTCTCATGCTTGCCAACTTGGGCACAACAATGCAGGCAGGAATGTGTATGTATGTGTGGATTGCAGCACAATAAAATCTGATTGTGCTATCTGAGGACACGTGACTGTGTGAGAGGTGTGCAAGTGTTTGCCTGCACTGAGGAAGGTTGACAACCACTCGATTTTAACTTCATTTTCAAATTCACTCCTGGCCTTGATGACAGAGCCTGATATTTTTTTCGGTTAAAAAGCATGACTTATGGTAAAAACAAAAAAACACACACATGCAAAAAAATTACCTCCTGGCTAATTTATTTTTTATTTTTCTTCTTGTGCTGAGATATATTCTGTGCTACTGCTAAACTAAGACCTTAAATAAACAAAAAGAAAGAATTCAGGACCCTTTTTCTCAGTATTCACCTTCTTTTTCATCTCAAGCCCAAAACCTGCAATCTCTCAGTGAATTCTTTGAAAGGATTATTATTTGGTGACTACAAAGTAATGGACAAATTTTTTGTTTAAAGTTATATATTAATGTCATTTTAAATGATCATTTTATATAAAACTACAGTTTTAGAAAATATTATTTTGAAAGTTTCTTTGAAAATTTGAAAGTGAAATGAAGGTAAAACGACTTTGTAGTCATTATAAGGAATGTGTGTAGTCTTCAAAAACATTACTTTTTTAAATTTTCAGTTGAAAATTAATGTTAAAGAATTGAGATAAACAACAACAATGTGAGATTAGCTAAGTAGCACAAGCTTTGCCACCTCTGTGATCCTCAATATGTAATATCATCATATAATATTGACAATATTTTAATGGACAACACTAAATGAAACCTCCGCCTCTTCCATCAGCACACTCACAGCTCCAGCACACTGAACTCTAAACCCTCATATCAGCTCCACCTACACATGTCTACCTGTCTGTGTATTACTCGATTATACTCGTTTGTTGTGTCTGTCTCATGAAGCATGTATGTTCTGCTCTGTTTACATCTGTTGAACCAACGATTTTTTAATTTGTAAAAAATTTGTTGAGAAACTGTGCTGTGCAAAATAAATAAAAAATAAATAATAAATATCTTTTTATCTACCTCTGCCAAAGAATTCACTGATCTATACTTGCATAAAAGTAACATTCCAGGAATAACAGAATAACTTTGGGTGAAACTTTAACAAGAAATAAGAAAAAATACCTCATCAGGAAATTTATGGTGGATTTTGCTTTTCATTTATTTATTTCTATGTCTCCAACTTCACATTGTTAAAAAAAGTTTCTACAAGGTTGCAACCTGAGGGCTGGGACACACCAAGCCTCACATCAAGAGAGCGAACACCAGCTGCGTCACCTCATGTCAGCAGGGTTTAAGCCAGTTGGGGCAAAAAGCAGCCCCTGCAAACACAGAGGCCAACGACCAGCTGGCCCATAAACTCTCCATACTTACAGGTTGCAGTAGGCTGTATTTGTTGCTCAAAAAGGGGAAATCGGAAGACTGTGGAAAAACAAAGTGATTGTGGAAAAAGAAAGTGTGTGCCACTTTCGTTCCATTTTTGACCAGTCTTCTTGGCACCATAGACGGATTAATTGACTTTATTACTGAACTCATAATGAATATCCAATTATTACATCGAAGGCCCTGGTGTGAAAGTATAAGGAGAGCCCTCTGTGTGTGCCATCTTCACTACGTTGTTTACTTTCATCACTTCTGTTTCTTTGCTAGTGCACTGATTCACAAGCGAACTAACCTGTCAGACTGATCATTTGTCCTAAAAGCCGACACTGATTCAACATGTTGACATGTTCACTTACTAAAAGAGAGACGATATTGTAAAAAAATTAACAAAATGCTATGATGAAGAGGACAGAAAACTAGTCATTAAGACCATAAACTCACTGTGAAAATGTTAACTAACACCTAAATCAGGTGTGAGGTGTTTCTTTTAAGCCTGACTTACAATTGTACTTCTCTTTGAAACCAGTAATGTCACAACTTACTAGCTACTAAAATGATGATTTCTTTAGATTGCCTCCTGATTCTTCCAAAAATGCATGTTGTTCTGTGCATTTGTGTTTGGATGTATTTGTGTACCTGTGACAGAGGATTCGCTGCCGTTCTTCTCGCTGTGGCAGTCCTCCTGTCCATCTGCGTTCTGCTGTGCGTGCTGCAGACTCAGTTTGTGACAAACCTCGAACGCCTGGCCGACTGTCCGAACAATGCGCATGGCCTGACTCTGTGAAGGAAAGAATATCATTACAGTCCTCTCAGATCACAATGTGAACCAATTTTGGGTTACAATTAGGTTTAAAGCACTCATTTGCACTGATTTTTTTAGACCAAAATTCAAGTCTTATTCAGTGTTGTTATGGGTTTTTCTTCTTGTTTCATATTCTGTTGAAGGTGCTCTTTTTTTTTCTTTAGTTATCAGATAACCCAGTTTTTTATCGGAGTATTCCAAAGAAATCAAAGGGTAAAATCACTTCCCATGTGCCAGGAGATTTTCAAGGAAATATTGTCCAGTTGCACTGAGCTTTTTTTTTTCTATTCCATGCCAGGTGCACACAGGATACAGATTTGCTGCAGAAATGTGTATTTTGTATAAGACAGACACAATAGGTGGATGAAAAAATAATCTCTATAGGTCACAGACTCAGCAAATAATTCAGCGTCACACAGACCAACAGAGTCAAATAATCCTTTTTAAACTCTCATGTTTAGGGGGCTTTTCTGTGTGTTCTGTCCAAACTCTGTAATATCAAACTTTATTACTATTTTTGACCAGATTTTTCTTTTGTCCTCAGGTACAGAGGCTTAGTTTGTCTGCTTATCTCCTCTTGTACTCTTTCCGCCCTGCTCTTAAAAGGCAGGTCAAGTGAAACCAACTTTGGTGACTTCTTTCTGCTATCAGCCCTCTCTTGTCTGCTTGTCACAGCAGAGAGGTGAGATTTCATTTTAGAGCACTGAGGCCTAGCCTCCAAACACTGCTCATCCTCAGCTGAATGAGCAGAACAGATGCGGCGTGGCCTAAAAGCCAGAACAGAATCAAGACTCTGCCAGAGGACAAAATCCTTTCTTGTCACGGTTATCAACTCTGGACCAGTCTGAAGTGTTGCCCTGCAAAGCTTTCAGTCCACATCAGTATCAGAACATTATATGACCTCAGGCTTAGTATCAGATAAAAATATAATTTATGAGGTGCATCTTGGTTTTTGGTTTTTGGCAATGTCTGAGATGCTGGGCATGGGCTTCAAGCCATAGAAGTTTTTGTTTTTGGGGGTCAGAAAAACTCTCATTTTCACTTTCTGTTCAGTGGTGGGGTTTGGCTGCAGTCCCATTTTTCTCAGAATGTAATTTATTGTGATTATTTCATTTATTTATTTAATTATTCATTTATTTTTAAACATGCTGCTTTAGCTATATAATGCTGATGCTTCTATAGTGACGAGCCAGCAGCTGATTATAACTGCAGAAAAGGAATTATCTAAAAAAAATGTCCTACTGACCCTCACATATCAGGAAATCAGTGACTACTGAACGAGTAACGACCGAGCTGCCTGTGTGACCTCTACCACGTTGTGCTTGCTCACCTCACTAAAAGTCACTAACAGTATGTTGCCACTTCAAAAATGTCATAACCTATTTATAGCCATATGGGGTCTAAAATTTATGGAAATCTGGTCAGCTCAAGCTTTTATCCTCAAACTTTCAAACTTACTTAGGTTCACTAGATTATTGCAAATAGAGAGAATCAATGGATGATGTGGTATAGGGTAATAAAGAAAAAAAATTAGATATGGACCATTTAAAAAGGGAATAAAACTCTGGAATTATTCCCTGGTGTGATGATAAATATACCAAAATACATTTTAGGGTGAGTAACTGAACAGATTATAATTAAATAACCATTAGTTGCCGTACTGACCACAGCCATGATTTTTGGGCTACCAACGTACCTGTGGAGCTACAGCAACAGACAGAAAACTGCAGTGAGGCTCATTGCAAATACAGATCTTCAAAGACATTTGTTTTCTCTATTTTCATAATTTTTGGGGACAAGTATTAATATCCTGAAATAGATAAGACATGTCTCTTTACCAACACCTAGAAAAGATAAGATAAATTATCCCTCTAAAACAAAATTGCAGTGCAGCAGACTGCTGTTATTAAAACAACAAAACAGACTTGAGCTGACAGGAAGACATTAGGACATTAGATTTAAAAAGTCAATATAAAATTACACAAAATCCAGTGTCCTGTTCTTTCCTGTAACTTTGTACTCTAAATCAGAATTTAAATTTGTACTTAACAGGGTGTGATTCGTCATAGAACCCCACATGTGGACACGCTGGGTCTACAAACAGAAGTAACTCTTTTTTTGCTCTCTTCCTCAGTTGTTCTGCACCGCTTTTCCATGCTGTGCTGTTTTCTCCCTCTCTCACCTCCTCTATCAACCATCAGTCGCTCCCCTGTCTCCTCATCCTCCCCTGTCAGACCTTTATTTATGTCTTTTCACCCCACGCTGGTCCTCAGTTTGACAGTGAACACGTGCTTCCCTTGAAGGCAGTTATACAGAGGAGGGGAGCAGATGCTGGTGTGACTGTACACTGTAAACACACCAAAGGCTCAAGTCCTCTGACTCATACACAGACTGAATGGAAAACACACAATGCTGTGCACAGAAGCTCTTTTTTTATTCTTTCTCTCAGCCATGTTTATGTACACCTGACCCTCTTTTTCAGCACGTCCCATTGGAGGTGGGGCTTAATCACTTTAAAAAACCCAAAATGTAGCCTAACAAAACCTCAAAGCAGATAATCTAGCGTCTGTCAAGGCAGTCAAATTTATAGAGAGATTTTCACTGAAAAATACTAAATTCAAACATGAGAAACTGGGGAGGTTTTGAAAAGAAAGGTCAGAGTTTGACCGTTAAAAACTTAACAGAAGTACCCAGTATTAGTGGGGGACTAGTAGTTAAGTTGTTTTGGTTTATTTAAGGTGTTTGGGTCCAAGATTGCAGCAGGCAGCTTCATCCTTCTCTTATGTCTCTGGTATAGTAGGTAGTAAGAGTCTCAATCTGCAGGCACTACAGAGGTTGGGGATACAACTTTGGAGCACATAAACTATACAATCAGGTATAGTGTGAGCATATATTTATATATCTAGGATCTAAAAAATCAATTTGAAAAATACCTTGAAGCCAGTGCAGGGTCTTAAAAACATGCAGTGAAGTGAGCTCAGTGCTTTGTTCCAGTGAAATCAGACACCAGCGTTCTGTAGGCTGAAATGGGTTAATAGACTTTTTGGGGAGACAGGAGAGCTATGTGGTACATTATTGAGGCCAAATTGTAATGAAAGCATAGACAAGCTGTTTTCTGGGAGAAAGAAAGGCTTTGACCTTTGAAATGGTCTTTAAATTACAGAGGACCACTGTGGTTATGCTCTTTACGTGACTAGAAAATAAGACCAGACTCAATGATAAAAACCCAGATTTCCCACCTATGATTAAATCTGTAGAGATAGTGAGATTAATCATAAGCAGGCTTCTCTCTTTTTTTGAACCAATAAAAGAGGACTTTCTAAGCTAGTAGAATAGAAAGACTTTTCTGTTTGAACTCTATCAGGACAACTTTGTAGTAAATTCCAACTTTGTTTAGCTATAATCATGAGAGGCATCTGTAAAACTATCCTCCAACAAAAAAACAAGATCAACAATTTGTTCAAACACTGAAGAGGACAAGTGTTTACACTCTCATTAAAAGTAATTTTTGGAACAATTATGGGTCCCTCTGAAGATCCAAAGAAAGGCTATTTGGTCTTTTGGTAAAATATTTATTGGCTTTTGTTCCCATTTCTCCTTTATAAATGTGCCTTGTCAGAGTCCTCAGTGTTATTTATATCCCTGTGGAACAGACAGGCCCTTCCAACACACTAATCTTTTTCAGTTAACTTGCTTTTATATCAGGACAGTTGTCCCGTATCTAGACATCTTATGCCCTGTGCTAATTCTACGATGAATCTCCAGTTTTGGCGGCTGTCAAGACTGCCAAGAGATTTGTCACTCAAATAAAAAGTGTGCGTATATCCTGCTGCAAAGACACGAGATTGGTCTTACGTTAGACATCTGTCACCATCTCTGTCTGGTTCTCTTTCTCTGTCTGTATCGCTCTCCCCATCACCCCTTCTCTCTGTCAGTTCAACTTAATAAATGTACCCTCTCCGTATGTGCGTCTTTCTTTTTTCTCTGTTCTCTCTCTCTTTTTATATATATCAAACTGCCAGTGAGATGGATTCCTGCAGCAGAATATTTTCTTTTAGTGGCTATAGAATAGGACCTATTCAAACGTGATGCATTATTTATTCCAGATTAACCACAGAGATTCAACAGCACTTTCATTACCCTTTTGGAAGTCATGGCAACAGCATAGATATGGGACAAAAGGGAATATAATGCAATCTGGGAAAAAGCAGGATAAAGGATGAGAGGATGGCAGGAGAGTAGCCTCTGATTAAAGCTTTCCCCATGTCTTTCTCCACTGCTGATGAGCCCATTCATTCTCTCTTTATTCTGTGTTTACATATTAACTACAACCCTCCACAACTTACACATCCATCACTCAGTGAGGTATTTGCATTGTAGTAAAAAAGAAGTTTATGTGGAGAGTTACCTCAGCGACTCCCTGACCACCAGCTAGCTACTCTAATCATTAAGGCACAGACTGCTCATTAAAGACTTTGATTGCCTCAAGGAAATGAGTGGGACAGTCGGGGGGGGGGGGGGATAACACTTGGCATAGTGTGAAGGCACTGCAAACGAAAATGATCAGAAAGATAAACAAAAGTTATGATCATAGAACAGGGTTGTATATGACAGTGAGT
>JAPZDV010000021.1:4131327-4166328 GCA_029814665.1 Acanthurus lineatus
GATATGGTAATTCAACCTTAAGTTTATTATCTGACTAATGGATCTAAACTTGCAAAAATATCTTCTTTATATACACAAAACAAAACATCCAGCTATAGGTGTGCACTGCTATCAGATAATTCCGGCAGATCATCACTGAAAACCTCTCTCACTTTCAAACAGCAGCCTTCATACACATCCGGTAAGCTCTCTCCACAGCCCTGATCATGCCAAAGAAAACTATCCTCATAAACTGGATATTATGGAACAAAATTAATATCACACTTCCAAAAAAGTCTATTAAACAATTACATCACTAGAGAAATTATCTGCCTCAATTAAAAAACAAACCACTGATTTTGACAGAATCTAGAATCCATTCATCCTAACCGACAATTATCAAACTCTGTGATGACTTCACTTATTGCCTCTCTCGTGCATGTCCACCATCCACATAAACATGCATTCACTCACACAAACATACCTGCCATTATATCTCTAACAAGATCCCCAAATCTTTTTTGAATGCAACACCTCCTAGCTTTTTAAAAAATGTATTCCCTTCTTTCTTCTCATTCTCTCCTTCTAATCTGTACCCACATATCATCAATGTTATTATGCATACTTACTACTTAGTCTACTTATATTTTATTTGAATTTTTAATCATATACTCAAACATATTGTTTTTATGGTTCTTATTTTTGTCAATAATCATGTTGTATTAATGTATTGTTAGTATCAATTATTGTTCTTTATAACAGTTGTGGTACTTTTCACAACGTTTATTTTTATTATTTTCTGTTTTTATTTTAATTATCTTACTATGAGTTTTATTACACACTCACATCCAAACCAATCCACACAAACTCACACACAATTTTTTCTTGCAATTTTTTTCCATTATGTTTTATTTCACTCCAACATTGAGATGTCGTTGTTGCTACATCCACCCTCTCTTCTCTTGACTGATAGCATTGTTATTATTTAATTAGATAACCTTAAAAGGGAGAAAATCAGATTGAAATACTTAAGAAGACGCCATCTGATCAATTATGCCATCAAGAATGGCAAATGGCTCCTAGATTACTGTATTATTAGTGATGAATGATGATGATGATGACGATGATGATGATGATAAATCAATTCCATGAAAAAGACTGCAATGTTTAACGCTTAAAGAAGACACAAAAAAGAGCAAGACTGTGATTGAAAGCACTGAGAGTGTGAGTGAAATAGAGAGATGGCCACTGAAAGTCAATAAGAGGATGGAGGAAGGCTGAAAGTGAGTGTGCAGGGATTACGAGGGTAAGGTGAGGTAGAGAAAAAGCAAGAAAAGGGTCATTCTGAGAATGACTGAATAAGCAGCTGAAAAGAGAGTGAGACAGCTGAGAAAAACAGATGATTCATGACTCATCCGCTAAAGTTAAAGTTCAGCAGTGCATTAAGAGTTTGACAGCCGCCTAGTTTTAACTAACAAAATATGACCAAAAAAATTAGCAGCTCTGGCCTAAAGGCCAAAAGGGTTCCATGTGCAAAAACAAACATGCATGAAACCCTGCTATCTACCCTGGCATTTATTCACTTTTTGACAGGCTGAGTAATGCTACCTTAAGACTCCCAATCACCACACACACTCTGACTCACGCACACACAGCTAACCTTGTTATTAATCCCTTTTTGTTAACAGGCTGAATCTATCATGCGAGGGGCCGTGATGTGTTGTTTGAGTAATGAAGTGGGCTTGTTTTAGAAAGCCGCGGTCATTTTTCCTTTGATAAATTGTTACCTGCAAAACACAGCTGTTATAAATCAAAGGTTAAGAGGCAATGTACCACACACAGCCTCAACAATCACACTGTTACAATTAATCAATACAATAGTGTTTCTGTGCCAGATCAGGCTGCATGTGTGTGTGTGTTTGTGTGTGTGTGTGCGTGTGTGCGTGTGTTTGTGTGTCTGTATGTGTATGTCTGCCTATTTTAGCACAAGCATCATATTCAGGAATAAAAGCCAAACACTTTGGAAAATTTACCATTTCCCAGCATTAACCGTTATGTTATTCAAAATCTATGGCAGCTCAAGTAACATGAACCACTGGGTACATGGGATACTGCAGTGTGTCACCCTGAAAACATTGATTCAATGGATCACTGTGGATCCATGAGAATATCCAGTTCACTGGTGCAGTGAAATGCTGAATGTTTGACTTTAATCTTAGTCTGAGTCTGGCTGACACATATTCTTTTTTAGACCTTTGCAGCTAATTACTTAATGAAGCAAAAATGTCTTAGGAGTCCTAAAGCACACCATTTCACAGTCCATTTCTGCCTCCCATTATAAGGAGATTCAGTGAATTATGGTATACACCACAAATGAATGATAAGAAGTAAAATGATCCCTGCAAATGTGGTCAGACTTTGGGCTGCAGTGTTGGACATTTGAACATTTTATGTGAGTTACAGACTTAATTATGGCTCCTTCGTTGGATGTTGGAGAGAGAGCTGGAAGGAAAAGTGGATTTTGATGTGTCAGTTATATTTATGGTGTATTAAAACTCTAATAGTTAATTAGATTGGCCTCTTAAGGCTAAATAGGGACATTAGTTAGAATGGACACATTTGAGTGACAGGTTTAGTGTCAATCAGCTGCACAGTGTTGGAGTTAGTGCCTTTAAAATATAGAGCAGTAACTACAGCATTCTCTGTCCAAAGGGCTAATCAGTACGAGAGTGTCAGCACAGAAATACAAGGAGAGACCTCAACTTTTTAATAGAGGTCTGAAATGGTTTTAAACTGAGAGGCAAATCTGAACTAGACAACTTAACTTATTACCCTCACTTGATTGTACTTGACTATGTGGAATTTCATCCCAATGTGTGCTGATTTTGAAGAATTTGTGATAAGATTGTTTTATTAGCTGCCATAATTTTTAGGTTTGAACAAGCCATGCACTTAAGGTCAGGTTGTTCTACACTTCTTTTTTTTAATTTCTTCTGTAGGAAATATAATACCGGCAGAACAAATGATGGGCCTAACTTGTTAAAAACTGAGCACTCAGTATGTGGTGTTGAATTATTCCAATTGGTTTTCATTTAATCAGACTTTTATTTATTGTTCTCATTAAGATTATTGTGAATTAATGAGATAATGACGTCTTTTACAGGCACAATGGGGCATAACAAACTAGAAGTACGGTAAAAGGGGCATCACGACTACACTTCATGTTGCCACAGCACTGATTGTTAAGTCATGGATAATTCCTAACCTGCTATACTATCCTATACTATGTAATGCAATAAAAATAACTATCCAAAGAAGCGAGTAAATTTCAGTCAAATGAGAGAGTAGCAACTTTTCTATAACCCTCTTCATCAGAGTTCACCCTTGGGTCACAAACTCATTGCTTTACAAGATGCAAGATACAAGATTAATTTAACATAATTTTTTACAGCACAAGGTTGTACAGAAAAATACAGTTTGAAATCCCTTCCTGCTACAATTAAAACACAAAATGATTTCAACTGATTAAAGAAATCAATAAGTTCATAAAAATAAAACGTTTTTTTATTTGAGTGCAGAGGATGAGTTAATAATTCTCATAGCCTGAGGAAAAAAAGTATCTCTTGCCAGCAAATCTCTGGGCACATGACGAGTTGTGTAATTTTGTGATGTTTAATTTTAAGATCTTAAGGACACAATTCTTTTGTGCTGCTAATCAGAACTAACTCTCATTCCCCTCTGTTTTTGAGATTCAGGGTTTTTTCAGAGTTTGATTGATTTTTACATTTTGACAGCGAAAGCCAAAAGGCACATTGCCTCTGACAGCTAGACAAATTCTTAATTTCCTGACTTTTCTCATTTCAATTTGTCTTGGCATGTATCTTCAATGAATGACATGATTCTGAATTCAGCTGAAGACTTTAATTGGCGTACAATTCAAAAGGACATTTAATGAGGTTATTCAGAGCTTTTTAACCTGGTCTGACTCAGAACTAGAACCTGTTCTTTTCCCTTCATACTTGATTGCAGAAGGTTTTCTATGATAGCCCTGACATCAAATCTTTTTAGCAAAAGCATGAATTTGCAAACTCTGAGGTCTTAATTACAGAGCATAGTGATCAGGAATTATGTTGATTGAAAGTGACTATAAAAGGCAGGGTGAAAATTAGAGGTTCATTAATAACAGAACTGTTTTGTCAGTTAAAACCCCATGAGTCCATACTAAAAAAAAAAAAACCCTAACATTTTAAAGCACAGACTTGGCAATTCCAAAAGAATTACAACAAAACCAACTCATCATTAAGCAGACAGAGTATTTCCTACCGCACTTGTAATAGTCAAGGTGAGAAGTTAGCAGCTCTGTCTTATTTTTATTCTTTAAAGCATTATTGATGCACAGAAAAAAGGCACTCACCCCAGTTTGTGTGGGTATATGAAAATACTTCAGAGTCTTTAATGAGAAATGAGATCACTAGGTGAATATCTCATGCCTTGCAATAAACTGGACTCAGCAGAGACATAACTCCTGCTTTCTCTTTCACAGGGCTGTTATTGAATAGTTTAAAGTTTCATTCATAACATGGAAAATCAAATTCTAAATCAAAGACAGTGAAAACACATATTTTATAAAACTATTTGGAATTCTGCCTCAGGATTGTGGACCCTTATGGAAAGTTCCTCTTTGGTTATATGTACATGAAGCTGTGTATAAATGTGTGAATATGTTCGACAGATTCATGCCCATGCTGAGAAGAAAATGCAAAAAAACTAACATAACAATTTTCCAAACTGGTCTGAAAAGATGCTTCTGTGCTCCAAACCATTTTTACTCTGCCAATACCTTAACTCGGGCCAACAGCCAATACAAACTCACAATCTCACACTGGTGCTCCCCTCTCCTCACATTAAAACATGCATACCTCACAGTATGGACCTCTGTGTTGAGCCTGACAGGAACTTTTAGATTTTTTATTATTTACAATAAATTCTGTCCAACAAACAGCTTTTAAAGTAAAATCTCTTAAGGGACTATCATTCCCTTTATCTGTAATGTTTCTCACTCAGTACTTGTTTACTTTTTTAAGTTTAATTCCATTTTAAGTCCCGTCCTCCCTGTGGGGATCTGAGCCATTTATTGTGTTCTTGTTGTTAAAACCACAAACTCACTTTTATTGCTGTTCCATTTTGTATTTGTATTCAAGAACATCAAGAGAGACAAAATCTCTTGAGCTCATGCATATAAATATATGCATAAAGTCTGCAACACTGAAATAGGAATATGACACATGATGCATCAACAGCATCCTGCAAGGTCACCGAATGGATCGATGTGTGATAGTTTTGTCTCTTGTCTGAGTCTCCAGAGAACTAGAGAAAGAGAAACAAGATAAAAGGGAGAACATAAAACTAAACTGATAAAACATCATTTGAACTTTGAAAAGAAAAAAGAACAAAGTCTTAAAAAAAGGGATCTGAAGCTCATACACAACTCATACATATGAGATTACAGAAAGAGGGACAGATGGAGAGATGTAAAATTTGTTGACTCTTCTGCTGAATGTGCTCCAATTCTGATTTTCTACGCTAAAAAACATACACTGAGATCTCATCTGTTCTAATCAGTGTTATTCCAACAACAAAAAAAACCCTGCATGTGCTCACATGCTTAAAACTCTCACTGAATAGACAAAATTTAGGACAATCTTGGATACAGAGATGTGCGAGGATCAAATTTTTTATTTGAATGTGAAGTTTCTCTTTTTTTTTATTTGAATGTGAATTTCCTTTTAATAGTCAGCCAAGAAAAACAAGGACTCCAAGAGACCTGTCATCCTTCTGGTAGAATATGGCTGAATCAGTCAAGGATGAGACACAACAATGAAAGAGTGAATAAAACTTGTGTTTACACCAGAAAAAAATCAAAACAGACGCATCAATAGTGAGAAAAACTGCTAGATTCTTTGTAGAAAGTCCTTGTCTGTTTTTAATGGTATTACAAAGACTTCATCTGAATAATGAAAACTGTCTTTTACTTTCTTATTAACTTTGCCCTCTCAGCCTTTCCTTTTTACTGTTTTAAACCAAACAAATAAGACTTCAGCCCACTCCTTTATGTCCTTTTCTATGCTTTTCTACTCATCCTTCTGGTCTCTGCCTTTCGATTTTTTAAAGAAGTGTCATTCCCTGACATACACTGCAAGAATGCCATGACATCTTTTAGAAATTAGAGAGCCCTTATCTTTTTTCAGAAATAAAATAATATGAAACATTTCTGTTTTGTGTGTAAATGAACAAAATGACAGAGATTTGAAAGAACATGTGGTACTATTGAAAGCTTTGTCCTAACTTTAAAGACTACATGAACATGAGATCCCTGAAGTGCTCCCACAACAGAAATTTGAATTTGTGTCATTCCATTATGACTGAGCAAACTCGATCTGAGGTGAGAAAGATGATGAAAGTGTGGTTTGACCCCAAGCTCTGGAAAAGCTACTGATGGACTGTGTGAACTTTGTATTTTAAGTGACATTAAATTTTATTAAATTAAAGTGTTGATACACAAAAGTTTTGTACTGGGAGTAGTTATAAACTTTTTCTATGAGTTTAGTAACAGTTTAGTTAAACTTTTGCCTCCCCATTATGTTCCACATTCTGACAACACTCACCTGCCCTCAGGCACACTGGACCCAAACCCCCCCTTGGCTTCGTGGATGGTAAGATAGACTAGATTAGCCTACGGCAAGTGAAGCTGTGGGGTTTCTATGAACAACATTACAAAGTAGACCCAAAGATATTATTTTTACAACAAAAGATTATATTACTCAGTTGTAGTTGCAATAAATCCCAAAAGGAATGTTTCTGGAAATTCTAACTTTTACATCTGAGCAGAAAATTCTTAACCTTGTGAACATTTAGATAGAGAAATAATAACATATTAAACTCAAAGTATTTTTTAAGAGCTTTCGTCTATATCTGCCAATATTCAGCTTGAGTTTATTCAACACTGAGTCATTTCTAGCCAATGAATATGTATGACTAATTGAATTCATCTGAATCTAATGATACACTGCAGTGATGATGCATTCTCTCATTTAATACGAATGTTACTTCAGGGAGTAACATGACAATTGCGTCGATCAGACCTAAATCTAAGGTTAGCATCTATTCCACAGTGTCCATCTGTGAATATGAATGAAGGTGTGTAGTGGTAAATATCATAAAATCTCATCAGGCAGCTGAGTGGGAGGGTAACTCCTTTGCAGCCACAGTCTGGCATTCAAAACTTCAAGCTGAGGCAGCACACAGAACTTATGTGTGTGGCTTGATTAATACTGCGCAGATGTTACAAAATGTGTGCGCACATACACACACATATCCACACACAGCGAGTGGTGTCTCTGCAAGCTGGTTGCATACTGCAGTATTTTCAGGAATATAGTGGAAAAATGCCACAATGAATCTATATTATGTGGATGTGCAGTTACACATGCTTCTTTGTCCAACAGTTCAAATGCATTACTGTAGCTCTGTAAACAGTACACATAAGTCTAATATCAGACAAATTAAATCAAAAACGCAAATAAACCTTTCAGCAAGAAATTGAACCTCTTGACATGCCTGGAAACATACTGTGAGGGTCAGTTTAAATTGACTCCTGTTCAAACTCAGCGAGATTTTTTAATTTGTTTATGATATTATTTTGCGACATCTATTATCATAAATTTATTATTTGTATATTTTTTATATAGCCTTTTAAAAAAATACTGTGGGGCAACAGAAAAAAGTTGGGATGGTGTATAAAACAGAAACATAAACATTAATTAACGTGATAATTTGATAATCCTGATTGAATGAATCCAGATTAATACTCAGTGGAAAGGTCACTGACAATATTTAATGTTTACCATCAATTAAATTATTTAAAGGCTGATTTTGAAATTGATATCAGCATTAGTTCCAGAGATTACAGGCATGATTACCTTTTGTATTTATAAAAATGCTTTATTTTTAATGAAGGTCTCAAGTGCTGAATCAGGTATCTGCCAGTCTTTGCATTGATCCAAAACCATGCAATTATTTAACAGGTAAGGGATGTTTTACTTGACTAACTTCAAGCAAAACGATAACACATTTTTCATACAGACTTACTACTTTACAGCTTCTAAGTAAAAAATATTGATATCAAGACATTGGGTCAGAACCATTGTGATACATGATTTATGTTTCTTTATCACACTGTCCAACTACTAGCAAGACAACAGCTTAAGAAAGCAGAACATGAAAAAATAATACTTGTAATAAGCAAATAAAATAAACAGTTTTGCACATACATGAAAATTAAGTAAAATCACAAAAAGCTCTCCCATAGAAGGAGGATCTAAAAAAAGAGGTCAGTGATTCTGTGGATGTGATTTCCTCTGGCAGCTCCTTCCAAAGCTGTGGGACTCTGACTGCAAATGCTCTGTCATTTCTAGTTTACAGCCTCAGGAACAGATAAAAGACCTCTGTCTGAAAAACTCAACCTACATCCTGGCTCTTCTATGACTAAGAATTTAGAGATATAGACAGACCACGTAGAGCCTGAAAAGTCAACGGTAAGAACTTGAAATCAAATCTGAAACATACTTGAAGACAATTTAAAAAAAAACTAAAACAGGCATGAGTAGTTACTTCTCTTGGATCTTGTTTAAAGTCTTGCAGCTGAGTTTTGAACAGTCTGAAGATGATAAATAGATTTTTGGTCTTAGCAAGTGAAGAGGCTGTTGAAATAGTGAAGGCATGAGGAGATGAAGGAGTATAAAATGGTCTCTGTGTCTTTGAAAGATAAAACAGCTCAAAAAAAAAAATCAAACCAAGGTCATGCTCACATACCTCAGCACACACAAACACACAAACACACACACATATATAGACAGACACAATGCCCAGAGGCAGTGGACAGAGGGAAGGAAAACAAGACTTGAACTGCCTTTATCCTCATTTAGATTCAATGAAAGAGGTTTACAGCAGCAGCTGAAATGGGTTGGATCAGTGCGGAAGGAATAAATAAATGCAGACAAACAAACTGGAGCACTTAGATTCTCAAGCAAAGCAATTTCTTTTACTGCTATTAATGGTGATACCACAACACTTCACCCTCCTTGTAGTTTCAGCCCAGCTCAGGACTGAAATGATCAATATATGGAAGAAGTCCAAAATATAGTGGATGTCTTTCTTGCATTAAGAAAATTATCAATCATGAAAAACAAAAGAAAGTAACAGTAGAAGTCCTGTCAAGACCTCAAACAGCTTTCCAAGTATTTTGTTTTACTAGGATTAGAGAAGAAAGTAAATTCAATATTCATGGCAGCTTTTTGCAATTTAATTCAGTTAGTGCTGTTTTCTCTGAGGTTCACGGCCAGGGTTAACGAATAACGGTCATTTTACTTCACAGACAAACAATGAGAGCAAAACGGCATCAATGATCCTGTTTGAAACAGGGTTGTTCCTCCTGTACCTCCTAAAATGCTGAATCAGGTATTGGCAAGTACACAAGTCTAAGCATTGATCTGAACGTATGCAATGTACTTATTGGAAAGTGGTCCTTACTTGACCTTTGCAACTTCCAGCAAATCCATAATATAACATCCATACAGGAGAGTAGTATACTGCTGTTAAAAAAATCAAAATAATACATTTGCAGTCTACCGTTCACTGATGCTCCTGTGTGCTGTATCTGGAGGGGAGGGGTAACTATGCTGGACTGTGTTTACATAGAGCTTACAAATGCAACATCCCTTGTCAGCAACCTGTCATTTAGAAACTTAGGACTGAAGTAATTTGGCATTGCGTGCTCTGTTCAATTTGGCATATCATTAACACAAAAATCACAATTAGGAGTTTATGCAAACTTGACTCCTGGCATTTGGTTGCTCACCATTTTTTTTATGAAGAAGGAAATATAGGACTAACAAGTGAACTAGCTTTAACAGTTAGGATTTTCTTTTTTAAAAAAGTGCTTTGCGATTGATCTAATTAAATCTGTATGCAGAGTTGAGAAAGTGCCATTTCTCTTGTATTACACAAAGTTAAAAGTCAGAAATCATTAGACCCTCATTTAAATGGAGATTAAAAAACAGGTTTCCAGGGGCAGCTGTTTCCTCAGGACAGAACTTATGAATGTTGGTGGTTGAATAGTTCTTGTGACAAATTTGAAAGCTGGAGTTGGAGGAATAATACAGGAGCCCTGACCAGCTTCAGGAGCAGAACTTGGTGCTGTACAGATGTTTTATTTGGGGATTGCTTCTTTTATAACTTCTTTATGAATCATACTGGGTGGAGAAGGAGGCTGCCCAAGCAGTGGGGGACACTGTTATGTGTTGAGACTGTCAATGATTAAGTCTGGCTCATGTTGTTTTCCTCAGTATTTGGACGGTGCCCAGCACTGTAATAATGCAAAGAACCGCAGGGTCCCTTTGATCTGGTTGTGGGAAGAGACCAGACTGGCTGTGCAAAACTTAATTTTCCTAGAAATCACTGCTCAACTACAACTGCTGACAACTGGCTTCATTAACCCAGTCAGAGAACCAAGATTAAAAAGAAGTAAACTGACAAAAACCAAAACCCTGGTTTCAGTTGGAACAAAATGCCTGATAACAAGCAAAAAACTGCATTTAAAATGTGGATATTCTGTTTTTTATTACAACAAAGGTTGGTGTAGCTTCTGTTTGTAAAATATCTTCATACCTATAATTAGTTTTCCAGGGAGCATTAAAGTTTGGTGAAAAGCCTTTAAAATCGCATTTTACGGGGGAACTGAACTTTTCTATCAGGCACCCATTTTTTTACCTGCCAATTTTAAAATCTAACAGAAGGCATTGAATTGAAAAAGTCAGTGGTACCTATCAAGTAGAAATATGGAGTATACAAGTTGTCATGTCAGCTCAATCCTGTGTATTCTTAACGAAAGAATTGCTTTTTTAAAATTTTAACACACATTGTGTGCTCATGAGATATCCTGCATGTGAATAGAAACTGGTTTTTTTAATGTTATACAAATGCTTCTACTAGAATCTATATGTGTGTGTGTGTGTGAGAGAGAGAGAGAGAGAATACTTGAAGTGTTTCATATTATAATGCATAAAAGGCCTTAACTCTTTCTATAGGTCAATATAATGAACCATTAAACATAATGTATTCAAAGAAATAAAATATAGTCTGTTAATTACAACAGTAACAATGAGCCTTTCATATGGGCTTTTCATAACTATTTAGCGTATTATCAGAAAAATAGATCGCCTGTAGGAAGTCAACTGTGGGAAATGAGCAAACTGCCTCCTGCCTCTGCCTGCATAGATTCAGCCTGGAGGTGAGACGGTGGATGATTTGCACTGACCACAAATGAATCCAATTTTCTTGGAACCTTAACATGACTTTGTTTGTCTCTTCAATGAAACTGAACAATTTCTTTGTGTAATTTAATGACGTTAAACATGGTTTCTAATGCACCGCATGCAAGGAAAAGCCACTTTAAATTAAATGTCACAGTGAGACAAACCCTTATAGGACACTGCAGACATCCAGTAATGTCAACTCCCCTTCTCAGCTGGAATCAAAGCAGCTGATAGTGCTGCTGCTGTTCCTCAGCTTGTCAGGAGGCAGTTCTCTGCTCTGGTTTAAGAGAAGTCTATGGTTTGTGTCTGGATGCTAAAGGTTAAGATGCTGTCACAGGACGACTTAGAGCACAAATTCCCTCTTGAAAGACTGTGACCACGACAATAACAAGGAAGAATATCAAGTAAGACAGCATCCATTTTCTGGGTTGATAGAGTTGTTGCGAATCTTCGATGTAAACTTACCAAAAAAGCACCCTTAAGAACACTCTACGCCCCCCTCCATGATATATATCTTCCAGCGCCCCCCTGGCATTCTCAGTACATTCCCTGAGGGCGTTAAACTCCCGCTGGGAAACACTGCTATAGATTATCAAGACTAACCACAGCATGCTGTTGAGTTTTTTAGGGGCATAAATGAGAGAGTTGTGGCAGAGGCTTCACAGGCAGATATTTAAAACACTAAGCACATAAAAAGAAAACATTGCTTTGTGATGTGAGTAAACTGACCCTTTCAAAGTAATCATCAGTATTTTAAGAGGAAAGTTTCTGTCCAAGTAAAATGCTTCTTTTCATTTCTTTTTCCATCTATGAGTTCTTCCCCTTTGGGCCAGTGAGCACACTATCAAATTTGACTCGACAGTCCATTAGCTCGCAGCACAGAAGAATAGGATGCTGCTGAGACAGAGATTGTAAAGGAATGAATGAGACTGTGAGAAACTTTATGGGCTTTCTTGTGTGTGAATGTGCTGGGTGTATGTGCCCACGATGAGAGTGTAGCGTGTAATCAGCCAGGCATGAGTAAACTGAAATATCAAAGGAAAACGTGTGAAGAATGTGTGTGTCGGCTTCATAAAGGCCTGTTTTCCATATCTCATAATCAGGGTGTTTCTGAGACATACAAACATAAGATTGACTTTAATTGGGTGGGTGTGAACTTCTTACTGGAGGGTTTTGAAGTGAGAATGAAGGAGCAGAGCCAAACACTTTTAATAGAAACTGTTGGGTGGGAGCTGGCAAGGGAGGACTCCCTTCACAAAGGATGACAGCAATTACCACAGCTGAAGTCCAGAGAAGTCATAACCCGAGACAGATACTGTAAGTATGCACACATCTGTATATACAGGAAAATTCCCACACTCTAACTCCTTCATAATGCCTCTCTGACACACACCCACCGAGAAGCGCTGCAAGATACTAGATAATTTGATTCTCAGGGCATGTGAAACTGCTTGGTGCTGTCATGCATTGGGTGTCATGTCATCTCTTTGTGCACAGTCAGCAGTAGAAGATTTAACATTACAGCTGTAGTTTTAAAACTATTGGATTTTGAGGCTTAAAACCAGTATAGATCAAATGCAGATGTCTGAGATTAAAAAAAATAATCAAAAAAACAATATATTTGTTCATATCTTTTATTTTTTTCCCATTTTTCAAAACAATGCAATTTAAAACCAACACCTCTGGTAAGGATTGATTAGCTCTGCTCTTGGTAAGAGTTTTGACAAAACTATGTAATGTGCAAAACAATATGCAACTGCAACAGCTTCTAACTGTGGATTTTTTTTAAGTGTAGTTCAAGCTACAGCTATCCGATCATGAAAAAATATAAAAACTGACTAAAGTTCCAGTATGATCTAAACTCAGTAAAATAAAATTCAATGTATCTCTAATATATTTAGCCTCACTTTTAAAATTTTTAATACAAAACAAATATTCACAAGGTTCATGATATAAAAGTATTTGTTTTATGAGAATAACTCACATATATTTTTTTTGTTATTCCAACACTTTAAAAATATGTTTATAAAATGTTATTATCAGATTAAAAAGATCTTAAAAATGTTTGAAGTTAATGGTTAAATGCTCATTGCCAAGCTTCTACTGAAGTTTTTAGCAACTGTTAAATGTGTGTGAGGTAGGATCTGAGGTCAAATAGAGGCAGATGAGCATGCTTAATTTCCACAATTAGACTTTTTCCTGATACACAAACCAAACTGCTAAGACCCATTACACGAGGTGAAAGTTACTGATACCATGGCTAAACACATCACTGCGAACGGATGAAGTAACTATATTTCAAGGTATATTTTATTGAACCACTCTGAGACAGTGTCATTTTATTTCCATGAGTGGACATCTTGACACCAGGCAGAATAACTAGCACATCTTCTCTCAAGAAAATGACCTCTTCAGGTACTTCCATCTGTTTCTGCGCTAATTTGCTGGAAGAATGATTTTGAGACATAGTCCACACATTAAACAGCTTGTGAAGTTTTAAATTATCTCCTGTTAATCTATTTGCCCTCATGACTAGTGACGCTGTTTCATCCCTCCAAAGTCTCTGGCCCAAGGCCAGCTACAAATTGGTGGGTGGCCTCAGGACATAGTAGTATTTGTAAGTGTTTCTGTGTGTGCGCTTAAGAAACAAATAAAAGTTTACTGTGTTTTTTATCCAAATTGGATGACTGCCTCACGTGCAGGTGGATGTTTGCATTTGGCTACAACTTAAGAGAGCACAGATAAAAACAGGTGTCAGGGCTGCCAGTTTGATGTGTGTGGGTGGGTATATTGCTTGATCCAAGGGATTCTGATACACTCCTGACTGAGCTGGTCTGCTGGCTTTGCCCTGAGGCTATGGCTTCCTGGCTGGTGGAATGTAAAATACACAAGCACATATACACTCACTGTCTGCTGGTTTTAAAAGATAGAGAACAAAGATCTACACTTGATAATGAATGTTACTTGCTTTTGTTGAAAAGTACACGGCCAGTGTTTACAGTAATACCTCCTGCAGCAGACAACATTCTTATTTGTATACATGTTTATTGGTATGGATGAGAAAGCACTGTATTAACTGACAGACACGCACATATGCTTGAGAGCACACTCATTACTCTGATGTATTCATTTATTTATTTACAAAATTCTTTTTTATGATAACTAGTTTCAAATAATTTCAAATTTATTTTTAAGTTGCCTTGCTATTTTATCACTAAACTGCGGTTATAAAAGATACTTTTTATTTATGATTTTTACAGTCTGCTTTTAATGTTTAAATTGGCATTTAAACATTAAAACAAGGATTCCAGTTGTAAATTTGAAAAGTTTTTGAGAGTTGACAAGTATAGCTGCTTCAGTTAATATTTATGAGTTTTTTTCCAGACTTTGGCATCCTTGTGTGCAAACAAGAAGTGCATAGAAACAACAACAGCAGTCCTGCTCATCAGAATTGAAGCTAGTACAGGGGGACTACTACAGAAAAGGTCATCACTTGTCATATCAATCACTTTGTTTGTAATATAACTGACAAAAATATTTAAACATTTCAAATCAGCAAATTTAACCTTCCGTTCTTCTCTAAAAGGCATCCAACCCTGTCTGTTGAATATTGTTTTTATGTACTACTAATATTAACAGCAAATACAGTTTTAAAGACACTTACGCTCCCACATTTAAATAAACATACAAAAGGTTGACTTTTACACATCTGTTAAGTAATATATAATATATCACTTAACGCAATATATTCCTCGAACTTCTACTTGTGGCAAATGGCATTATTAATTGGTGACACAGCAAAAAATAGTTGTCCAAAGACATTTCAGAGAAGATCATTTAGTCAAGTGTGGTTGAGGGCACAGTGCTGTTTGTGTTAGTCAAATGAGAACAAGCTCTGTCATGGTTACTCCCCGGCTGCCTGACTACAGTGTGTTCCCACTTGACTTCTTCCCTTGAGACTACAGCAAGGTCATGTAACCCTGGTCCTATTTGGCATGGACAATGGGACTCAGAAAATGTCTACTGAAGGACATTATAATTGGATGGCATTGTGGCTCAATTAATCAAGCATGTATCCCCTTCAGAGCACCATTTTCCCTTTCTCTTCCCTTCCCTTCCCTTTCTCTGTGGATTTTTCCTGGTTGTTCTCTTGGGTCACCCGTTCTCAGGAGCAGCAACACTTGTTCATAATAAAATAATGAAAAATTCTCCCATCACAGCAAAGATCATTCGACATAGTAATTTTAAAAATGAAGCAGATTTAATGTATGTTTCACCTGTCTGCACAAATGACAACTTATTGTGCCATATTCATTATGCATAATGAAAGAAAACAAATAGATGTCATGGTTTAATGTAAACATTCATTTCATATATTTGAGTACCTGATGACTCGTGACCACGCAGTATTTCTGTAAAAATAATGGAGAATTGTAAGAAACAGATGGTGTGTGCACCCAGGAAGACTTCACTTCAGATGTATAATTGAATCTTATCTCTGGTGCAAATTATGGCAGTATGAGCCTTCTCTGTAGCAGATACGGTCTTTAATTGTTCTAGATTATTTTGCTCACTCTAATGGAAAATATAGAAAAGAGATCAGCACATGGCGGTAAGCTGCATCATCTGGGGCTGCATAACAAGGGTTAGTCAGGCTTCAACTCTATAAGAAATCAAACTCTAGGACATTTCTAATGACACAAAGTGTGACACTGTTTCTGTTGTGGTTCTGTATTGTAAAAAAATATGCGATTTTAGATTTGGCCCATTCGATTGGCCAAAGAGTCCCAGACACAGATGTGATTCACATGGACACGTGTTTAATGCCCATTCATATAATTTTTTTTTGTATTTAACAAATCTGAGCCTGTGTTTTTCTATTTTCCTCACTCTCTTTCAAATGTCTTTAAGTGTCATTCGTTTTAGCAGCAGTGCCAAAAAATCTCTAAAAGAAAATTAGATTCAAAAACAGCAAGCTTTAATTTGTTTCTAAATTTAATTAAGTCACCATGTACCTTGAAATTACATTGTATCAAAGTTCAGCTGAGGTTCATACTTGATTAATTTCTCAAGTTTAAGAGACACCACTGCATTAGTAGAGAGCTATGAGGTGCAATGTGGAGCTGAAATTAGCTCTTTGCATGTTCTTTGAAAATTTTTGTGTTCTCTGCAAGTGAGAACATGCATCATTCAGAGAACTTAGTTACCAGCAATAACAGCTCCTTTTCCATTTTCCTCACTAAAGCTTCTGTTTTTGCCATGGTCACACAATGAGCTGCAGTGGCAAGTTGGAGAAGTTGAACCATCAAAAACTCTGACAGTTGCAGGAGAGAAATATGAGAGTTCACAGGAGCAACATCTGTCTCTCTGTCTCTTTCTCTGTTGGTGTGTTTACACTGCTAACAATGACGGTGATGGCAGACACTGTCCACAGTCTGTGTACGCAAATCCTAAAGATTAAATTTCATCACTATTTGTGCAAACATGATTTTTTAAGAATAAGCAAAACTATCTTCAGTCATCAATCCTATATGAAAGTCCTGCACATTGTGTGCCCTGACCACCCTCCTGCAATGCCAGCACAGCTCATTAACATGCTGCGTCATTTAATTAGGCACAGAAAGACTGTCATGGTGAGTGTCATGTAAAACACCTCTAATTAGTGTTCATGTAAACAAAATTTTTGATAATTTTTGGAGACTATTTATTGAGGCATGGTAAGAATGTGTCGGTTTATTCTGCATACATATGTTCACCTCTTGGGTCCCCATTTATTTTAAATGAAACTATCTGAAAGGGTGAAATTACTCCTCAGTCACCTGCTCACAACTCACATCCACACTAAAGTCCTTACCTTGTAACTTCAAGGTCACAAGAAGACATGGTATCATTTTAATGCTAAATGGGTAAAAAGCTCAGGAACTAATAATTTAAATGACGATTTACGTATTGACACTGGCTGAAGTGTGAGTACGCGTAATATTCTGTTTTTTGGTTAACAAAGGCACATCTCACCACATTTTGCAAGAACCTGAGAATTACCACAGAACCAACAGCAACACCATAAACAACTCCAAAATTTAAAGTACTTAAAAAACAAAAAAACAAAAAAAACAAAAACACTCACCAGCTGTGGAGCAAGTTGGAGGCACAAAGCACACAAAGGACTGACATAATGACATTAGCACTTAATTCAGATATAATCCAGTAAACAATAAAGACACCTACTCGTCCAAAGGCAAGTTCTCTTTTTGATAAGTCAGCTTCCTGATTGTTTAGGCTTTTGTTTAAATTGTTCTGACTTCTCATATTAGCCTTCTCATTTTAGAGTGTTGGTCACCTGAGAGGAATACATTTGTTTGTGACATGATTTTATTTCTGCTTCCGAGCTGCTAAAGTTCTCTTTATTTGTTTCATCTTTTTGATTTCTTCTTTAAACATATTTAGATGAAGCATTCAGGCTTTGCTTTAGCTGAGTTACCTTTTATTTCTTTTACTTCACTGAACTTTAGTTTACCTTGAACTGGGAGGACAGTGTGTGGGATAAGCCTTTTTTTAACTCTAAATTTTCAAATCAGGGCAAGTTTTCATCTGATTGTCTTTTTCTAAGGTCAGTGCAAAGAAAGCTGCAGCAGCTGGTAAACAGCTAATGAATCAACTGCTGGACAACTGAATGAGTTTCTGTTAGAAATGCTGGTTGCCTCTCTTGCAGTTTGAGCATTTTGAAGCTCCTATTACCTTCTTTTGTCAAAAGATCTGTTACTAACTGGTGAATTTGCTTAACTACTACTGAAATAGTTTGTTACAGTACATGCTGTAACTCTAGTCTTGACAGGGACTGTTCAAAAAGGCGTGCTGTACATTCAGATCATGTAATATTACTGAATTACATAACATGATGCTGCCAAATTTTTTTCAGACACATTTTTGAGGATGTGGCTTTGTTGTCTGAATATAGCCTCTCTGGATTAGGTTCATTGGGAACATTCATGTTGGGACCAGCTGACTGAACTTCAAGAGATAAGCTTGTTACTGCAATGTGAAGCGCTTGTGTGAAGTGCTTGGAAACTAACTTTTTAAAAGTACCCTCCCAGTTTGTAAGGATATGATCAGTGGTAGTTGTAGCAGTAGTTGTACTCAGATGGGAGGCAGAGTCAGACAGCTACAGCTGCCTCAGCCTTGCCTTCGCTCACAGTGTTTTGACAGTGTTTGAGCAGATGGTAGTAAAAATGTTTTTACAGTTATAGTGCAGCATGGGACTGTTCATGATGTTGAAAAGTTGTAAACTGTCTTCAGTTCCCTTGTCTAAATCTGTATGAATTTTGTAAGAAGACAGTATATAAATCATTTGTGTGTGTGCATACATTGGACAATTTGAATGAATATATGAATAAATCAACGTGTGTCAAGTTTAGTCCGTCTGACTGTAAGATCTGAGAAGCACTTTTTGCATATTCTCGTCCATATTAAGATGTTTTCACATGTTCTTACCTCAGAAACAAACAGTGTTACAGTGCCATTTTTTGACTTTCTCTTTGTCGATGGGAAAAACAACAGATTTTCAGTTGGGAAACAGGAGGTTGGTAGAATATCACCACAAGTGTTCTTATACATGTCAACAAGCTAATGTGTAATGTCATTAAGTGCAATCGCTGACATGCCACACCAGCCAGCGCTGATGTTGCATATGAGGCAGAGTGCAGCCTCCGTGGCATCAAGCCAAGATAGAAAGCAGCTGAAGATGAAAAGGAATGCACAGAAGAAATGCAAAGCATTCAGCTAAATCCTCCCAAATGATTTAGACACGCGGCATCAACGCACAAGAGTGTTCAAAACTGTTGAGGGTCTTTGATATCGTTTTACTCACTGCATTTGAAAAGCAGGAAACGAACTGGCCCTTGTATCACTCAAGCATATGGACTACATTAATTTAAAGCGATCAACAAAAGGATACACTCACAACGGGATTCCAGTGGCCTTCTTATTTACACTTTACAGATATGGGCCTGATATACGAGTCTCTCTCCTCCTTTCTAACTTAACAGCATACTACACGGGGTCACTTTTCGGATGGAATTCAGACACCACATGCCCATGCTGAGAGACACAAACTGCCCTCCTTGCATATTGATGACAAATTAGCTTCCAGTGTATCATAACTTTGAAAGAAGCCAAGGACACCGATACAGGGTTGTTCCAGCTGTTTGGAAGTGACCCAAGGGAAGTACAGAGCTGAGATGTAACATGTATTCATGTAAGAATGTGGCGATTATTAATTCTATTTAATCAGCCAAGGCCACCAGAGAAAACACTGACTGACAATAGAACAAGGTCAGGTCACTCTTGGTCTTCGTTGGTATGTTTGAGTGTTTTCCGTAGCTGCTCAGCACAGCAGGGGCCACTTTCACTCAGCTAACATCTCATTTTATTAAGGTTGACACCTGAGACCCTTTTATGTGTCAGACTTTATAAGTAAATTTACACTTAAAGAAAAGAAATCTGCATAGGTTCATATTTTTTTAGCCTTATCTTACAACATTACACCTCTTGTTAGCCATATATGTTGAAAGAGTTACAGGTATTCCTTTTAGTATGTAAATCCCTAATTGTGTGCATGTTTCCATGCAAGGCATTTCCTCGCTGAGCTGCAGCTGAGAGATATGTTCAGACAGTCACATCTATAGTGGGCTTGTTGCAAAAACACCATTATGAAGCATAAACACGACTCCCTCGGCTGTAGCTGTGGCTCGGCTAGGAAAGCCTGTCCGTGACTGTGACCAATAACTCTTTCAATCTGCATCAAGTGTGTAAGTGCTGTGTTAAGACAAACCTGAAAAAATGAACCTATCATTTATGTAACATGCTCTTCTGTTGTGTTAAAAGTATGAAAACACTGAGGTGGCTAACTTTGCAGTTTAGCCCTCCATTAACTTGAATGGGTTAAAATATTTTAATGTATCACTTCCAAACTTTGCTGACAGTAAAATGAGGCAACTCTGAGGGATTGTAAAGTTCATAACCTGTATTAACTTTTTTATAGTTGCTCCTTGTCCAATGGTTGTTTGTGGAAAAACACTTTCTGGAACCTTGTATGTAAAAACTGGGCTTCAAAGCCTGCCACAGAGCTATTAACTTAAGTCGACAGCTGACAATCAGTATCATATCATTCACTCACTCGCAGGTGCTGAGCCAACAATTTACCCACTCACAGTCCCCACTGATTCACCTTGGTAATTCAAAGATTTCTACAAGGCAAAATGCTTGTTTTTTAAACTTTCCCCTTTAAAAAGCAGCGTTTGCAAGCATTTTTTTTTTATTTAAGCCTGAGTCAGAGCTTTTGCTCAGAGGAGAAATCAGGCCCTGGGCTGAGAAATGCTGAGTTAGAATAAGAGGCTGTTTTTCTAACAGGGCTAAATTGATACACATTTAACTTTATACATTTTCATAAGCTCAATTGATACGAGTTGCACAGTAACGCAAGTGACAAGTGGTCTTTCATTCATGGTTGGCACTAGCTAGCAGTAGGTAGGAGTGTAAGTAGTCAATGAGTTACTGTAGAGATTTCTATTATAACAAAAAGATTTGTCTGATTGGAACGACTGACTTGTGACTCCTGCATAGTTGTAAAGTACTAAAATATCCAAGCCCCAGCCTCCACCGAAATTGGATGAATTAAACCACTTGAAAAGTCTAACTTTAAATTAAGGTAAAAAGAGAAGAGGTGCTCTTAACACAGAGAGGGCACAGTCTTTAGCCAGTAAGGCTACTGTTGGGCCATCATCTGCTTTAGCCTTCTCCTTTTACACCTCTTCCCCATCGCTTTGAGCCAATCAAAATATGTGCTAAAGGCTCAGATAAGAGGGACAAGCTGAGGCATCTTCAACCACACAAAATCTTTGAGAATTTCTAAGCTCAGAGATACTTGCATGAAAACAGCCACGCTAAATCCATCTTTCTGACAGAATCATTCCCAAAGCTCCGAGCCTCAACTGGTCTTCTGGATGCACTTCTGAGCTATTCCTGCCTGCCACTGAGAGTGTTTGTGTGTGTGTGGGTGTGTGTTTGTGGTGTGTGTGTGTGTGTGTGTGTGCGTCTGCTTGCGTGCATCTGCTTGCATGTGTGTCATTCAACAAGGAATATGAATTGTGTGTCAGTGGCTTTATGGTAGTGTTGCAGTAGTGTTCCTTGCTAGTCACGCATTCTTCACTGGTTTTAATGTTACTGTATGTATGAGTGCATCTGGAAATGGAGATAAATAACACAGACAGCATATAAGAGTCAAATCGTATTTGGCTTATAAATAGAAAGATTTGACTAATGTTATTCTTTCCTTTCTCTTCAGTTTAGAACTACACTGCACTTCTCTGTCAACTTGCATGAGCCTCATGTTTTACCTGTAAAACTCTTACCTGAAAGCCTTTCTTTGTAATATGTAATGCAAAAACATCAGAATTTCACACAGAGAGTAATAGTGTGCATACTGTTCACAGTTTATTTATAAAGCCTCGTCACCTTGGAGACATAACTTTCCTGCCTGGCTCCTGACAATGCTGTCAGCTGGACTGGCTCTAGCCATTTTGTGTAACTGGTAATAGAAATGTTTATAGCCTGCCATGCTTTGGATACAACTATGCAGCTTAAAAGGAGGAGCCTAAACTTGTTTATGAAGCATTTCACCTCAAATTTAACCCAACTGGCGAGCAAAAACATACATTATATAGTTATTGTTTTAAGCCCTCAATGAAATGTTATCCCTGTTAATTTTCTTCAGCTTCCGCCTGTTACATCCTGAAATCTCAAATCACTAAGGGGGTCTCCCATTGATGATTTGACACATCAACTTTGATTATTTTTCTAAATTAAATTTACAGATCTGGGATTTGACTGGTTTACGTTTCAGATACATATTCCATACAAGAAATTTACCATAATGGAAACAATATTACATCAAACCCAAATTCAACATTACTATCTTTAAAAAAACAGAAAACATATTTTATTGGGCACCCACTTAGATTACTTGGGACTCAGTCAAATGACCACCCATGGATCTCAAAACCTGACTAAATAGAAAAACTTTCAACATCACTGTACATTTCACACATCACTATTAAAACAATTTCAAGCTCTTTCACTTTCTCCTTTCACACACACACAAACACACACAAATTCTTGTAATTCTATTCCTACAGTAACTTTCCATTAATTTTACTCTGTTTTCTCTGACATCAGCACAGCGTCACGCACAACTCTAATCTAACAGCTGAATCAGGCTTTCTCAGCATTTTAAATTCTGATATTCACACTGCAATTTCAAATTTTTCAGTATGATATTGTGAACTTATTTAACAAATCCTACTTGTAGGCTGACTAAAAGTTAACAGGAAGTCAGAGAATGATATTGTCCTTATTGAGAATATGCGCCATTTATGCCACTTGCTCTTCAGGTTTTGAGACAACACACAAGATGTTCTCATAGGAAATAACAGAGGAGGCAAAGTCAAGGACAATGGAAGAAACCTGCTCCCCAAAACATAAACAATGCTCTATTAAGGTTCCAATGAAAGGGCCAGAGGAGTGTTATTTACTTCTGCATATTTACATGTTTCCTGTAAAAACAGACAGCTAGGGAGGAACTTAACACTACTCTTTATTGGTGTTTACAGTAGCTAAAGTGCTGAATGTGCGTTACACCCCTCTGCCATGCAGCTAGATGTTGTATTAGCTCACATTTCCAGCGAAGTGTTGAAGTTAACGAGTTATTACATTAGCGTTATTAACACGTTAACTTCGACAGCCCTAGTTTTTTTAAGCTAAATGTCATACATGAAACCAGGACTTCATAGGACTCAGTTCACCAGACTGAGGAGTTCATGTTAACAACTGATGGTTGTCAATAAAGCCGCCATCCCCTCCACCCAGACCTTATCACCTCCACAAACACAGAGGATACAGAAGGGTGGGGACACAATGCTTTGATCCAAACCATTTGGAGCAAAAGATTTGACTTAACTCAAACTGCCCCCATGAAACTACTCAGTTTGTTTTAGGTTGTGGATAAAACATTGCACCGGATTTTTGGAGAGTTTGTGGTTGCAAAAACAAAGCATACAAGCACTACAGAGAAGTTATTTGGAAACAGTACAGACTTCTAAAAAAGCAAATCTGGGCTAACAAAGTCCTATGTTTCAATAATTTATGAATGGAAAAGATGTTAAAGTCTGAACTTTTAAGGGGATTTTCATGGTTGAACATTGGATGTGATACTTATCCAACAGTCTCTACGTATGACTTCAAATTTTGTGTCAATATTGTTTTGATTATTAGGACCTGTTTCTTAATTATTGCTGAACATATTCATTCATAATTAGGGCCATTTTTGCCCAAAATATCCTTTTCTCTAAATGATATATTGAAAAAAAGAACTAAAAGTATTGTTTGGCTATAGTCGAAACCCAACTCCATACTATTTGCTGTCTCAGCTCTGTATTCAATGTTATCAAAGTTCCTTTACTCTCAGATATACTGAATCATGCATTAACACTTTCTAATACCTCATTTATTTTTTGAAAGCCTTTGTGCTGCTCTGCACTGGAAGCAGTACAAGTAATCATCAATAAGCTACAATATCCTTCTCTCTCCAAAATGTCTACGCCTGCAGTGACAGAGACAAAAGATTCTCATTTCCTGAGCAACTTCACTGTATTTAATCAAGTTCACATTAAAAATAGCTTGGAAAGCTACAAGGACTGAGATTGTTTCAATTAGAGTTCAAAATAAAATAAATTATCATTTTAATTCAATACTAAATAAACAAAATAAACACTAAAGTCAGCTTACCTATAAATAGGATCCTGCATCACCATCATCTTGCTCTCATCCCACGTCCATTCCTTCTTCTGTGGAAATAAAAGCAACACTGTTGGGTTACATGAAATTTTAAGCTTTTTATACATGAAGGACTAGAGCAAGACAAAAATGTTGAATATCAAACCAAAAATTATGACAAAATTAAATCAAATATGTACATTTCTGTCACTTATATAATGAGCAAGAGTGAGCTACTTCAGATTATATCTGTTTTTTTTTTCATAACATCTCCATCTTTGAGACATTTATTTACGCTTTAATTTTTTTTTTCTTTTGGTCTGCCTATCTGTTTCAGGAAAAATCTACCATTCATTTTAATGTCACAATCGAAATGTCAACACACGGGCACACAGAAGTTATTCATATTGATTTTCATCCCCACAGACCTTTGTTGACTCAATCATTCAATCATTCCCATCTCTGGTCTTTCATTGGCTCTGATATACTCTGAGATTTAAATAGATTGCTGCCTGTCACACTTGACATTTCAGCTTTCTGGCCAGGGAATCAAACGAGACAAGAACAGGTAAAGGCAAAACATCCCTCTATCGACCAGCTTTGCCTCCCAGCCAGCCAACTAATCTGACATCATGCCTTCAATGATGGTTTTAATATTCACCTCATTGAATCACAAATGGATGTTCATTTAAATCATTTTTGTCAGATCTTCTCTCTCTTGGCCTGTTTCATGGATAAAAAGGGTTGAGATTTTCATGACTGCAAAATTGTGGACTTTGAAGTCACCCCTCGACTCAAAATGACCTTTACCAATGGGCAGTCAGTGCTCATCTTCACAGACCTGAACTCAATAGATTTGCAAAGTCTGAGGAATTTTAAATATTCATAGCTTTAATTTCCCTTTTATAGTCTTTCTTTTGATTATATTCTCAAAGTTTCTTGACAAAGAATGTTATATTTATTTGATTACTACTGGAGGCTGAATTGTCAATAACAGTTCTTTCCACTTTGCAACATTATCAAAGCTGATCTAAACCAAAATCTGACCAAACAGAGCCAAGTATATTGAGAACACCATCACTAGTAACAGTAACAAGTGATCACCAGGTAACAATTAGCACCGGAGCGGAGATTAGGGTTTGCAGAAATATTTTTTAATTCATAGCAGTTCGTACCCATTTAAAATCAACTTTTTACAACAGCTACTGATAAGACAGATGCTGCTGGTGAAGGCATATCTTCTTAATTTTTGCCTCACTCTACTCCATGCTTAAAAGTATGTTTGCATGGTTATGCATCAGAGTCGACTTGAAATGTTTATTGTTTAAGGAAGGGTTGTGCAATCACTCAGGGGAAATCAAATCCTCCTTCCCCACGGAAATGATTAGGGTGGATGCGGTGTCAGTCTGAAGGTGGAAACTGAGTGTGCTAGTTAATATCAGACAAATCCTTCCTGTTCAAAACTGCCATTTGTGTTGTATGTAGATGAAGTGATCAGCTGAACATAAACGTACATAGCTCAATTTAATTACAGTCTTTAAAGACTGTTTGGTGAGGTCACACTTTCCATCAAATATTCTTCAGGCAGCAGGTCTTAAGTTATAAATCATTTAGACTAAATTTTAATGGATGCTTTTTCAATCGCTCTGGGTTTTTTTCAGTTCGAATTCATCACCTTTAACATTTTTCTGTAGAAACTGGTAGCAACATTCCAACTGAGGCAGCAGGTATGTATAAGAGAAATTTCCCATGCGAGTGGACGTGAAAACACGGGGAGTAAATCTGGCCTTTCTCAGTTCTGTAGACTGGTGAAACTATTCAAAGTCTTCAACCTTTGCAGATATAATCAGTCTTAATATAAAAACAGTTTGAATACAAAGTGATGGCTGACAGTTACTGCTGGTAATATTAAATACTGAATACATTTTAAAGGAGTCTGTCCAGCAGAGCAGCCCCAAACCTTCACGACCGGTGAATGGTTCTAACTGAATAAATGAGCTGAGATGAAAAACTGAATGCTGATGAGGGGAACGGACAGCCCTACTAAATTAACTTCCCTTTGTTCCCTTCCACTGGTTTTCCACCTGTCAGATTCTCTGTGATTCTCGGCGGGAGAAGTCGACTCCAGTCTGTCTCTGTGGATTACAGCTGTCAGCCTCACCGAACCTGGAAGTCTCCTGTCTCAGCGTTTCCCTCCTCCATTTATTTTTCTCAACTCATTCTTTGCTCTTTTCTTTACTTTTAACTCTATCCTCTCTTTTCATACTGTCTTTTTACTCTTTAACATTCATTCTTCTTCTCTTACACATCATCCTCTGTACTTTTAATTCCTTTCCTTCCCCCGTTAAATGTCTCCATTCTCACCTCTGTCAACCTTCTTAATTAAGATAAAGATCAATCAAAATCTCCTGCCAAAGACAAGTTACAGGAAATGGATCTGGAGTAACTCTTTGCAGTGACTGACCAAAACAATACTATTACCAAATACCCCCAACAAATGCTTTATTCTTATATCTAAGGGGGTTTGGCAGGCTGTTTGTAATCACTTTTCTTTTACTGACATAAAACAGTAACTGCACAGACCCGCACAAGTTGCAAGGAGCATCTTTATGCTTTTTAAATGTATCCAGCTGTTGATCAAAGCTTTGACTAAGAAGAACAAGGCACTAATTCATCTACTGCTGCTATGTGGGCTCCTCGACATCACAGATCTCAGATCAGTGGGCAGTTAATGAGCTTCATGTCAGAGACAGATCAAGCTATCTAGAAAAGCTGTGATCAGCTAAATTAATTTAAAGTATCACCTTACAGTAAAAGCTCAATGTCATTATTTGCTCCCAGACAGGATCATACAGCAATATTTTACCACCTACACAAAGAAAAACCTTCTCTTCTAGTGAGAAATGAAGTTCAAGTAAAAAAGGTCACTCACTTTTTTCTTTTTCCTCAAGGTGACTTTTACGCCGTCTACAGACACCACGATGTTGACTTTTTTCTTCTTGATGTTTTTCACCTTGAACTCATACTGCAAAGAGAAGAAAGACAGATATATTAACGTCCTGAAGGATTAAAGTAGACAGTGACAATGATACAACATCTCAAAAATCTGTGGATGGATCAGTTCAAGTCATGTTTAGAGGCAACATCACACACGACAGGATCGAATAGTACGAAATGGACATGTGGGCTGCCTTGTTCAAGAAAAAATGTGCATTATCCATCTTAAAACTTAGTCTAGCCCTCACTGTGTTTAAGGAGACTTCTACATGAATGGAGTCAAACATATATAGTTGTTGTAGTCTGAGGCTGAAAACACGAAAGCACAGAAAACCTTCAGGGTCACGGATTAATGCAAATGCAAGGATTTAAAAAGGTTTCTTGATAAAGAAAAATCCTTCTGCACATAAATCTTTAATTTGACAACATCTTAACGTCAATTAAGTTGCCATGTGTAAAAAAAAAAAAAATTTAGTGTCACATGTCGATTCCAGTCTTATACAAATTTGTTACCACAGCATTCAAGTCAGAACACAACAACAAATCCTTTTTCATTATTTCTACATTTTTTCTTTTGACAAATTCAATAAATTTCTTACATGAATCAGAGTTCAATGCTGCCTGAAACATCAGAACAATAAATTCCTACTGAATAAAATACTGTATAAAATGAAATATATTCTGATTAATTGAGAAAAGATTGCCTTCAATCAAAAGAAACATCTCGGGCAAAATATGTTATTTGAACAGTGGAGAACATGCAATTCTTCTCCCAATGGCAGCTGTTTTATTATGTGAACTGTGTTATTTAAGAATGTCATTTTCTTTTGTATTGCACATATCTGCATGAAATTTAAGTGTCAATTTTCCTTGAGTTGGTTTGAGAAGACTTTTTAACGTCGTGGTGACTGAAAATTGGAAAAGTTGTTTTATTTGATGTTTAAGTCTGCTGACTTTATTTCAAAAGCCTGATAAAGAAAAACGAGATGTTATATTTGTTTCACATTTCTTGATCTCTTCATTATTAAAGACACTGT
Organism: Acanthurus lineatus; assembly: GCA_029814665.1. NCBI lineage: Eukaryota > Metazoa > Chordata > Actinopteri > Acanthuriformes > Acanthuridae > Acanthurus > Acanthurus lineatus. The sequence goes on from JAPZDV010000021.1 coordinate 4,159,541, forward strand.
AATATGTATTAATTTGTGTGTTCCTGTGAGCTTGGTATAGTTGTTTCCATGACACTAAGAAACTTAGTCTGAAGATCATTATGTGACGCACATACCTTTATGACAGTATTAAGTATTTTACAATTTTAATTCAACAACAACAAATGGTAAAACACAGTTTAGTCAGTGTTCAGGACAATGAGTTAATAACCAACTCTAATCAGTAATCAGCTTTCTAATTACTAGGGAAAGATTGATCAAAGTTTGCTGAAAATCTAAATAATGAACTGAACAATAGATTTGTATCATTTTTTTAAATACTTTAAAATACTTAAATAAAGGGTTTTTTCTAATTGCATCTTGCATGTGATTTTTTTGCCATTTACTTGATGAACTGCTGGAATAATCTGTAAAATATTTAATTACTAAAATTATCAATAGCTGCAGCCTGGGTCTACACTGCCCACATTCCTGATGGTATTGCAAATGGGACATAACAGAGTCACAGAACAACTGTAAGCCTGAGACATTCACTTGAAGTAATTTGAAATGTTATTTCTGTCTATCTGCAATCTAACTGACCTTGCTAATTGTACAGTAATGTGTTTCTGAAAGTGGACACTCATTAGTGTGGCACTGGCAAATGTTTTTATGCAAGAGGACAACTGTGTTATGATCCCAAATCATAAAAGCTTCAACCCTGAGATGCTGCAACATTTACCCTGTTTGCTCAATTAAAGTCTCTGATAGTGATGCTCCAGAGAAATCTACTCATTGCAAGGAAGTGAGACGTTAAAATGTCAACAGCAAGAAACCCAGTAACAGCAGCAGTCAGTATTCTGTACAAACACGCTGTTAGTTGACTTACTTCAGCATCTTTCTCAAAAACCAGAAAGTAACATTTAGTTAACCACTGCCACAGCAGGTTTCCTGTTTTCAGGACATCTCAAAGCTTTTAAAAGTGACCTTGTGCTTTAACTTGAAGCTGCCAAAACTCAAAGTTTCTGGCAGCACTGGTATTACAAAATCTGCAATGTCATACACTGCAGCTACAGAGAAAATGTCTGATTGTTTTTCTCACTTGCTGTGTTTGCATTCAATCGCTTCAAAATCAAATCTAAATGCAGAACCTTTTTTGAACTTTATCTGTGATGTTTTCCCAACTGCCTGCTGGCACTTTGTGCCAATCAAGCTGTCAATATTCCTGCTGTGTAGCTGTAAGTCAGCCTCTCTGTCTGTGGACTGTCCTTTGATCGGTTCTCAATAGTGTCACTCGGGGCTTACTTATTATTGACTTGCTTCTCTCTAATTCAAATGCACTTCCCTTGTAAGAAACAAGACATAAAGCTACAGATCAAATGAGAGGTAAAGTGAAACACCCTGGTATGTTGTACACAGTAACAGTGTTAACATGTTAAATAAAATAAGTGATCTTCTCCAGTTGCTGAGATTTAAACAGTTAAACAGAAAAATATGAAAAAAGTATTCTTAAATGTCCTTTTGTGTGTAGTGCTGACTTCAAGATGAACCTTAAATATTTCATGTTGATCATCGATTAGACCTTGAATAAAAGGATTATATTCATTATGGTCTCTTCTGTGCATTCTAAAAAATAAAAATAAATAATCTACAAATTATAACAATTTGTGTTTATATTAAATTAAATGGGATATGTAGAACATTGCAGCTCAGCTTAAAATCAGTACATCAGAACATGAAGGAACAATCAACATAGATAATTTTTCTGTAATTTAGTTTATAAATTGTGTAACAATAATAGTTTTACGCATATATATTCCAATAGTAACAGATTTTTTAAAGATATTTCAAGGGCTAAAAGATGGGGTTGGTGATGTTTAGAAATCAGCAAGAGAAGGCAGATTATGAAAGATTTTAATGGAAAAAACTCTAATCCCGTTCTCTTTAGATTTCTCCATCCATGCCACTCCCCCATGCATACTGCCCAACTACCGTGGATAAGTCCCTTAGGGAGCGTTGGAGAGACAAGATACCCTCATGCCTCATGCCTCTCACATGCAAGAACACCTGACATTATCATAATGTACTTAATGATGTACATATTGTACATAAATGATCTGTGTTTTCATTTACAGTTGCTTGAGACCAACAAAATTTTAAGCACAACTGCTAAAACTGTGAGTCAAATAATTGATCAAGGAATTAACCAAAAAGTTATGCTTGACATGCTGATTTAGATTGGAATGTTTTCTTGAACTCATATTGTTTTAAATCAGATCTCTTTCTGGCATCAACTGCTGTTAAAATAAAATGATCAAATGTAAAATGGCTAGCTCTGCCCTTATATGTGGTAAAAGTATTTATTCGGTTTAGTGATTATTTAGGACATTGCTCTTAGACCAGTGGACAGTCAGTGAAAATATTTTACAAAGTCTCATTTTTGTATGAAATTACAGTTTGTACATGGAGAAAGACCTCACTGTTCTTCTGAGACTCCAGCAATATTTACTTGGCGCACGTGTGTGTGTGTGTGTGTGTGTGTGTGTATGTGTGTGTGTGTGTGTGTGTGTGTGTGTGTGTGCGTGTGTGTGCGTGCGTGCGTGCGTGTGTGTGTATGTTCTCTCATCCTTTTTTTCTTTTCTTGGCCAAAGCCAATCCTTTCTTCGGAGTCACTGAGAAAATGTTTTGGATAATAGTGGTCTTTACAATCTTCAAGGTATCATACCAACTTTTAGTTCAACACTGGACTGTAGAATTCAAGGTTTCCTTCTTTGAACGTGGGTTTCAAAACATTTTTAAAACCTTTACAAATATCTGCAGAAAACATACTGAATAGGTGTGTGTCATGCTGTAAAAATCCACAAAATTAGCCAGTGTCCAGAACTCTGAATCGCCACCTAGATTTCTGCTAAGTTAGAAGATTTTAAAAAGGTCATGTGCTGTGTTCAGTGATGGCTATTTCATAAAACTAATGTAAGATCAAGAGGTAAGATTATGGGCATGGAAAAATGTCAACAAGCATGGATAACATTAATGCAACAAAACATCAGTTTTGAAGATATCAGTTCTTATCTGACTCATTTCTTTGACCAACCTGAAAACTGTAAAGCTCTTTTTGATACTGTAATTCCTGGCTGACTGAAAGGAGGTTAGGAGGCATTAGCATCACTTGTTACTGATAGGTGAGGCAAAACTAAATAAAATAATCGCTCTTTTGGATCCAAAATGACCTTTTTTATGCAGGGCGATTTCATTTGTCAGTCATTGGGTCATCTAGAATATTGACTAAATGTCATGAATGCCCTTAACGTCATGAAGATCACTGCCAATGATGAGAGTTGTGTCTACAGCTACAACCCTGAAACTAATGATCAGTTTTTGCAGTGGAGCCAACACCACAAGAAGAGACAGCACATCAGCACAGGAGGGTAACCAAGAGTATGCTGGTGATTTTCTTTGACATGCGCACACTTAACATATACTTCAAATTTTCTGCACACTCACTTAAAAAGTCAAACTACATGTGCCTGTAAAAAAAAAGCTGTGTAAGTCATCATCAAGTCTACCACAGGCCACTTACTTACTACTCATCACTTCTCTTAGAGAAACCTGAAGCACTTCAGCCATTATCCTCAAGTCATAAAGCGCATGAATATTTATGTTTCACAGTTTCATGGGTTATGTGTGTTATGTGTGTGCTATAATCTGCTGTAATGTTGACTGCACTGCACAAGCTTTAAACACTGGTGAGCCTGATGGATTGCATGATTGACCCCCAAAGAGATGACTAAAGTGATAATTTGAGAGATTTAATGAAATGTTTAACTGGCAAAGTATATGCAACTTATATGACAGAAAGCACTTCAATTTAATAAGCCACTCTATTCCTGCCTGATACAGCCAAGTAAATCCATATCAACCACCATAAAGCTCATTTGTAAGTATATTCATCAGGCTAAGTTCAGTCTTTATTCCAGGATAAAGCAACAACATGATTTATGATATCTTCACTGCATCTTTCTGTATAAAATGTGAATATGACTGCACGTAATTAAAACACTTGTACCAAAGAAATGACTACACTTGAGGATTTGCACAGGAGTTCATTTTATACAGAAGACAATTTATTTAGTCTAACTTTTTCCCAATTGCAGCACTTCTTGCCAGATGATGTAGTGAGGGTGTCTTAATGAGCAGAGATAACAGCTCACAACACAGTTTAGGTCATTAAGGATAATCCTTTACCTCTCTGCCACATGAACCTCCAGAATTTGCAGGTAAAATGATAAGAAAATCTGCATTTCAATGCCAGCCTCAATTATTATTGACACAAGAACAAAAATGGAAAAGAATTACTGAGGTGTTGATTTGCAGGACTGAAGGCCTCTGCATATCAAGAACCTAAAATAAATACAACTCAAATTTAAGTGTCCTGTGTCATACCAAAACATTTTGCTCCAGATTAGCTGTCATAGTCCAGTATTTTGGTAATTAGAGATTCTTTATTCAAGGTCCCTTAAATTAGTGTCAAACTAAATTAGACGAAACGGTCTCTCCAAAGCATGCCTAATGTAGATTCAAGTCAACTATAAAGGGGGCTCATTAAGTAGAGCCATTATTTTTATGTAAGTATATTTATCAAATAATTGAGTACATACACATTACTTTCTCTTTGAAAATATGATTTACAAAAATAATGCATTGAATTCTTATTTGCCATTCCCAATTTTCTGGGGCTGCATTTTTGGGATGCTGGGTCTGTGCCCTTGCTAGATCAGGTCCTTTTTTTGGAGTTTACAGGTGCTCTAGTTTTCCTATCCCTCTAAAAACTCATAGATTCTGGTAGATTATCCTGACAGTGTCCTTAATTACAGCGCCGGTACTGTACAGCTGCTGCCTTCATCTCCAGGATGAGTTAAATGTAGAGAAGAAATTTCACTACATTGTAATTAGTTTTGTTGTATGTGTTAAATAGAGCTCTTTCTTGTCTTTTTTTTAATGCCTGCCAGTTAAAACATCATTCATTATGTCATTAGCTGTCAGTGCTGATCTGATATGGTGTCCGACAGCAAGAAGCTGCTCTGCTTAAAATATTAGGAAGCTTGCATCTAACTTGTCAATGCTTACTCACAAAAAATGTCACTTTCTTGAATAGCATACAAACAGCCCAGCTGACAAAAAGTCTGATGTAAAAAATTCCAAAGAACTCCTTACCAAGTTAAACTAAGCATTAGGGAAAAACACATTAAGTATGTATTTACCCTCTGATGTTGTTATTGTTAATATCTGCATTAGTACTGTTGCATGAGGGGCATTGGCATGAAAATGTCTCAAAACCCTGGAAATAAAACAATGGTAACAGAGCATGAAGCAATTTCTAGGTTAAGATAACAGATATAATTCCAGTATTAACAATTCTTATTCAGGCAAATAAATTATGCATTTACTTTGTTATAATTTTCATATTCAAATATACATGATGTTTACCAAGTACTGTTTGTTGATGTTGTCTAATGTAATGTCTACCTTTATTGTTCCCTATGTGTACTTCTTCTTTCAAATGAAAAAGGTCACCCTTCTTGTTCCTTTTGACCTCAAAAAATCCACTGCTGCATCATTTCCTAAATTTTAATAATTTCATTAAAGTCCACCACCTGTACCAACACTAGTAAAAGGCTAAGTTTCAAAGGAAAGAGGGGCAGGCCCTTCCTTTAACCAAGGACTCTAATAGGCTATCAAAGGCAGGACAGCTCCCGATGGGTCAAATGAGGCATGATTTGAAAAGCTTATCATGCAGCAGCTGTCTAAGGTTCATGTTCAAGCCACTTAAGGGTAAATCTCGATAATGAAATACATCAGAGACAAGAAGGAAGCTTGAAATACAACAGTAGCAGTCACAACAGCAGACTGTGGGTGTTTTTTTAATGCAAGAATGTGTTTTGGAGCAAATTTTTCATTGAACTAGACTTTTTTTCAGTGTAACAGGACTGTTTGTGTCATGATTTTATTCATGAATGGATTGCCATGAGGCTTCTTTGTAAGCTATGTCTGTATCTGGGTTTTTATCTGATGGTGATCTGACAGGAACACTGATCTGCCTGATGTTTTGATTGTCTCATGGTTTGCATTAATTGAATTACAAGAATCTGTTGTTTTGCATGAGAGTGCACTTGAAAAAGTAATTTCTGCCCCGATCATTAAAAAACTAATCGTGCTTGCTAACTGCCCACTGGCAGGCCCCAGGAATACCCTGAGGCCAGTACAATCTATTATTTATTAGTGTCCCTATTTCATAGGGTCTTTGCATTCGGCTGAGATGGGCTCCCAACATCAAGAATCAGCATCTCTATTATCGGCATTTGAAACTTTCCCTACTCTTTACACTTTTTCCAGTGGCTGATGATCTTTTTTTAAGGGGAAAAGTTTCTAAGTAGTAAGTTTTATGATTAATGAACAAAACAAAATAATACTTCTGAAAAAGTTATATTTGGTGTGCAAACTCCTTCATGATAATTAATAACTTCTGCATAAAGAAATACTAGGTGTAATATGCTTCATAATTCAGAGCTGAAATAATTAGAAGTTCAATTGATAACTCACACAAAAAGAAGAAAACACATTATTTTTGACAATTATATTTCATTAGGAAGCGATACTTAATGTTTCACTTAAATGTCAAAAACATTTTTTTTCTGCTCAATGGATTTGTTACTTCATATATTTATTCTTTCAGAGGGTTAGGGTTGTTTTTAAAAATATAATTGTACAATATTACACTGGGCGATATGACAAATTGTGCCTGGGGGTAAAGTGTGGTAATCATTTGTAAT
>JAPZDV010000021.1:4178557-4233631 GCA_029814665.1 Acanthurus lineatus
TTCTTTTGAAAATCTCTCTCTCTTTTTACTATTTTATTTGTAAGAAAGGAGTTTTTTTTTTTTATTCTCCGTCATCCACAACTAACAAAGATGGCGGCAGATGGCTACAAGGTCAGTACTTCTACTATGTCTATAAAGGTTTTCTGATAAATGGCGCACAGTAATGTGGGTATCAGAGTGATGACCACAGCATTCCTGCTCCCTGCAGAGTCAAGAAAATGGTCTTTTTATTGTCTTGGACTGCCACTTCTGCCACAAGCTTACTTATCAAACAGAAACACACACCCCTGCAGCGAAAAAAACACCAACTCTGGTTCATATAAACACAGTTATGGATGCTTGGAGCCATGTGCATACAAGGAGAGACGTACACGTACAAACACACACAGAAGAACAAGGATTTCTTCAAACAAATGGCACTGCCCACAGAAAAGACATAACACACATGCACACATTTAAAAGAGGAAGGATGCTCCAGGATACACTTTTCCCAGCATTTGTTTCTTTTTTCTTTGAGATTATTTCACCCAGAAGTCAAACACAGCCTGAAATATACTAACAACGAAAGAACCTCACAGAGAGACAGAAGTAGATGTCACACACACACGACACACCGCACTCACACACACACACAAACATACTGACTTCTCTGCACTGTGAGACTCTGAAATTCAGGACACTGGAGTCAGAAGAGTTCCTCTGTTCTGCTCTGCTATCTTATCTCATGGCATTGCTGTTATTAGAAGCATCAACAGCCTGTACTTGCCGTCATCCACACTGAAAGTTAGGAGGATCTGTGTGAACACCAGAGTCTGTGTTTAGCTGTGGCCACAGGCTCCATCTTCAACAATCTTATCAGCTGTGCCGTTGGTTATCCAGCGAAGAAAAAAAAGGAGAGCAAGTTTCAGGACAGAGAGGCATTTCTCAGCTCCATATATATCAGTTACTTAAATTAATTTAGGAGAAATAAGGGTAGCAGCTGTTGGTTATTTTCACTATCAATTCATCTATCAGTTGTTTTTTCATCCTTTATCCCTGAAAGCCTTTTAGTTTGTCTTTGTCTTCAGTGTTAATTTATGTGTTTTCTTCTTGCTAGACACTTCCCACTCGTTACTTCTTGTATGTTTTGCTGATAGCACACCCTGCAATTCAGATCGTCCTCCATCTCTTCAACACGAGCTGTAAACAAAAAACCTCAACTGTCAGATATTTTTTACCAGTCACTGAGTCCAATTCAGCAGGTAAGTATCTAATTTCATTAAATGTAAGTTTATTTAATTAGAGCAAATCGACAGCATCACAGCAGCTATTCAAAAACCTACTTGGTCATAAGTCTGAACTTTATTGTTCTCCATGTTTTGTTTTCAAATGTTGTGAGCTTGAGTTGTCTGATGACCAATGCTTTCAAAACATGCAAAGCATTTGTGTGGATGCATGTGATGGTGCAGACAGAGTGAAATGTTCCAATGTAATCAGTTACCCTGTGAAATGTGCCACATCCCTCTTGTGGTCAACTGTAAAGCAAACCCATATGTTTAGAGAAATGAGTAAGCAGCCACTGTGGTTATATCATGGTTAAAGACCCCTCAGAAAACTGAGAGCTGTGATGCCACTAGCTTATGACTATGAAGTGGTTTTTCTTCTTTCAAAGAGGATTCCGGTTATTTCTGCAAATTCTGAATGAGGGATAAATTTACTGTAGCCACTCAAATTCATGTTATTTTCTTACTTTTCTTCAACTGGAGAAATCTCTTTAACGTTCAGCCAACAATTCAGAGAACTAAAACAAATTTCAAAACGTTTGCTAATCTGACCAAGTAACACTTAAGTTCACGTCCAAGCCATTTAATTATGTGAAGCATCTTTACTGCAGTGAAAGCTTTATAAATGGTCTGTTAAAATAACTTTTTTACTTATGCAAAATCAAGCCTATCTTCGTGCTTCACCTTCTCACTATTTCAATAATTTGTCCTACTCTTTGGTTTTTGGTTTTGTTAGCCAATTGCTCTTCTCAGGGCATTTTCTGTGACCGCTTAATATGCGGTACATTCCACTACAGCACCTATTCAATATCCCGATCAGTAAAGCAATCAGGGGAATTCTCTGTCTCATCTCCCACACAACACACCATTTCCCCTGCACTCCATGCAAATGTTCTTCTTTGTTTTTCCACTCTGTAAGTTGGAGGCCAAAATTGGATTTCCTTTACTGCACTTGTCGGTGAATTGAAATGGATTTGGAGCAGGGGGGAAATCCGTTGTCTAAACAAAATTATGAAACTGCTGGAGGAGGGGGAGGGATAAGGTAATGAAAGCTGTTTGCTCACAATTGAATGTGATGCATCTAGCACTCTTCAGTGAGGTTTCTGAATAGGTTGGTGCTGTGATGCTGATGCTGAATGTGGGGAGAAATTTTTCTGCTTCAGCCAGACAATATGGGGTCAGTAATTGTCTTAAATAGAGAGACAGAAGAGTCGGTGAAACTTAAATTCAGAGCAGTGCTTTTTATGTCTAAAATCCAGAAAAAAAAGTTAGCTTAATGTGATTGGTGACTGAAGAAAAAAATAAGAAAGATTCATTCAGACCAAAAGAAAAAAGCCAGCTATCTTTCTACTTGTCAACTTTGCTTCTCATCCACAGACAGGTAATATTAGATATGGGATAGAGAATGTAAGATTAGTGATCTTAAGTGATTCCCTCTATTGGAGCAGAAGGAAGCTTTAGATAAGGCTCTCAATAGGAAAATAGAAATATAACCCATTATAAATGGAAAAAAACACTCATCTCATCATATGGACAGTAAAAAAAAACACACAATATCAATCTAAAACAGTGATTCAGATGTAATTCAGTCATGCTTTCATTAAAATATTCCCTGGTCTGTTAACCTGGTCTGTTTATCATTTTCAACATCACATTCCTTTAAGGTATTTCTATTAGCAAAAGGCATCATGAATTTCAATTGATCTTACTCCCTAGAAAAAAAGGCCATGATTGGGGGAGTTATCTTATACAAACAAGTGATCCACTGTGGAGACCTCTGACAGTAATATGTAATACTTATTATAATAATACTATTTCAACTGCTCAAGACTGGGGTAATCTCTTTTTGTTGTTGTTGTTGTTTCAAAGGGTTTCAGGATTTTATACCTCTGCCCTCGTCTCCGATTTCATCACAGGTTTGAAATTAATTCCTTCACATCTGTTGACACTTAAGAACAGATAGGCATCCATGCAGTTAGATTGGGGGTGTTTAGTCAACCTAAAGAGGAACAGCTGGCTTGTGGGTACAAGTTTGAAGGCTTGAATCCAGGTTTCATGTTTATCCAATCAAATGGTTGATTGCCCAGCAAACAAGTCTTTTATTTGCATGAAATTAACCGAACTTTTAGTACCATGCCTTCATGAGCTCAGTTTGTGTTGTGAAGCATCAGAATAAACTTTGCTCAAAAAACGTAGCATCTAGCATAACCTGAAAGAGGGGGAAATTGCTACCATGATCTAAAATAATTGAACATTGATGGAGGGACGACCTTGACTCATACATGCTGAGCTTAACATGGAAAAAGCAGCAAACCTGAGGCGAGACTGACTGGCAGCTTGCTTAGCTCATGGTATTTGTTTCAACTTCAAGGGGAAAAAATTGGTAGAGCTGAAAAGATCAAGGCAACTCAGCAAAGAGGAGCAGGAGGAGTGCTGCCAGCAAAAAAGTCTGAAGGAAGGAATACTTGCTCAGTACAACACATGACTTACTGCTGCTGCAGCTGCTGCCTATTCAGTTATGTTTACAATTAGAGATGGGTATCATAGAGCCATCGAGAGTCATCAATTAAAGCTAAGTCCTTACTGCAGTGGCCCTTTGCTTCATGTCTTTCCCTTTCTCTTTCACCCCTCTCTTTTCCTGTCTGTCATTAAACATTAGGCAGAAAATGACAAAGACATCTTTAAAAGAGGAAAGTGTCAGCAACACTCTGTCAGACTCACACTTTTGACACGTACTTTCATTCATGCATGCATACACACAGGTAGAACCATGCTTAGACAGCTCTCTAAAACTTGTATGGTGTAAAAAAAAAAAAGAACAGGCTGGCAGGCTTATGCAGTTATACAGGCTTTTCTTTGCAAGGTGAAGTTATTGTAATTGGAGTGCCTTTCAAAGCCTCAGCTTCTTCAAGAAGAATTATATCAAAGCTGACAGTACTTGCTGGATTTCTCTTAGCCACGTTCACAGGTATATTCTCCCCTCTCACCTATGCAACTACTAACTCTGACTTCAGAGCTGCACTAAATGTTAATTTTTTTTCTTATCTATACCATCACCTGAAGTTAGTCAGAGTAAGTAGCTAGCTTGACTGAGTTTTTCAAAGAGACAGGTTCAAGCTCAACAGCTGAAATATCATTGAGGAACACTTCCATGTGTTCAGTATCTACATACTACAGTAGTCTTTTCAAACGCCAGTTTTTTTTCCCTGCAATCCACCTTCTTCTCACAAATTCACAAATTTTACATGAAAATATGATCATGCTCTCTGGCTGAAGTGAGATTAACATCAATTAAGTTTATATTTGTGTGAGCACCAACGCCAGACAAAGATTGCCTGTGTGTGCAGAGCTGCCAAGTTTTAGTCTAGTTTAGAATAAGATGTGGTCAGAAGTGTGTGCATTCTATGAGTCTGTCTTCTGCATTAAAAACAGCGTGGATTGGCATCATAAAAATCCCATCAAATTTATAAATCTTGGTTGGTGAATATTCTGTACTGATCAATGATTTTGCATAGTCATGCCTGTACTAAGCTAATAACCTGTCTGTGGGAAGCAGTCCTCTCTCAGCACCACAACATTATCAGTTATATTTTTTTTTATCTTTTTAACTTTGTAAGAAAATGGACTTGTGAAAAGTTTTGGTTACATGAATATCACAGTCAATGTATGATCACTGAAAGCAGAGTGCAGACAACTTTAACTGAACAGAAACCTCGAATTAGATTTCATTGTGCCAGAGATTAATTATTACACCATTTTTTGCATTTCATGTCAGCATCATTTAAAAATTAAATAGGAGGACTGGGGTGAAAAATGGAGAGTTGAGAAGTGCATAAGAAATAGAAAGGAGAGTAAAATATTCTTAAAGTTTAAAGAACTTGCAAAATAATTTTACATTTATGAGGTCACACTCAGTGACTATATACTGACCTGCATTAAGGAGACACTATACATTTACAGTTTGCTCTGTTCTTTATCTGTTGCTCATAAAAGTAGATGTTACAGCAATTCATGATGTATTTTTGTCAGTTTGGGTAGCATAGAGAGACTTAAATTCTATTGTGGGTGTAAATGAGCTAAGTTTTGGAGCCCCTGTACTATAGTATATGATAGTAAATATGTAAAGCATAAAACTGATTCAGTGCTTCCAGACATTCCAAGGAAATTTCTCAATGTCCACTAACCCAAATGAGGTTGACAGATAAGTGCATCAATAAAAAAGCTAAAACCTTTGATGCTTGCCAGCTGAATGTAATGGAATAGAAGCATTAAGTTCTCTGGGACACTGCTGAGGCGCTATGTCTAGTTGTTGTTAACAAGCTGTAGCTATTTTGCATGACTTTAACACTGTGCAATGTGGAGCGCTAAAGCAGCAGACATGTAGCAAGAACAAGACGCAAAAAAAAGGCTGTGAGTCCTCATGCTCAACTACAACGAACAAAGTAAACCAGAAAACACACACTTATTTGCTAACAGTATCTCGGAGACAATCGAGGATTCTGCATCTGATACCATCCTGGTTGGTCACAACAATTTTTAGCCTCTTACTGGTTGTATAAGAGGTGTTTAAAAACTATTGTATATCTCTGCAATTAACTGACCAGTTTACTCCTATTACGGAGTAGATGATGACTACTAAATTGTGGCAGTCGTGAGAGTCCTACATGAAACCACACAAAGTCTAACTCTGACTTAACTCTGCCTACTTTGGTTTGAAGACTGAGAGAAATTCTGATTCATACACTGTCAAATAAACACTTGATTACTTCACTGTTGACTGTTACTCATGATCAAAATCAATGCTTCTGACAGGGGTTAAGCTCTGACAGGGGCAGGGGCCAAACCTCGGATGTGTCACCACATGACAGGACTGCTAATATGACTTAATGAGCGTGATTGTCTGGACATGACTTTCTTAGCAGACTCAGAGCTGAACAAAGTTCAGGAATACACTCCATGCACAAAACAGGCATGCATGAGTTTTTGCCTCATCAAGTAAATGCTGTAACTCTGGACTCTTGCAGATTATAATTTGTAACAGCAGTTACATCAAAAAAAAAAACATGAAAATTAAAAAAAAAAATGCAATTCTGTCAATGAGGTCGTTTTCTTTTTTTTTGGCACAGCCACATTCTCAACCCATGGATGAAATATGAAAAAGTGGACATCTTGCATTGAATTTTATGTTTCCTGCAAGCCCTGTAGAACACCAGTTTACATGATCTCAAAATCAGTCATAGTAATGACACTTTTCTTGAGCTTTTAAGACATCAGCAGAGATCTAGCAGGACTTTACTGTATCGATTTTCCATGGACTTCAATTGCAGCCCAAATCCAAACACTGTGCCAAGCGGGTATATTTATGTGCTTCTCATTATCTGTTTCCATCTCCAACTCATTTCCTTCTCTCTTCTCTCTCTCCTTCTCTAACTTTCACTGCTTTTACCCCTCCAACAGATCCAGCAGTTAACCTTAAGCAACTTAGCACTGTAACTATGGTAACACATACCACCATACTGGATTTTTGTTCTCATCATCCTCCTTATCATCATGGCAACAATTGCCGATGTTGAGATTGCAGGACCGCTCCTGGTCTTCTGATCCTCGCCTGATTTGCATAATGTAAAGAATGAGCAGGGGCAAGCGGGCTGGGTGTCATGCTTGACTGATAAATGATCAGCAGATGTGAAGCTCAGTAATTGAAATACACAGAAACACACTCACTGGAAAAGGTGAGGAATGTGTGTGTACTGCATGTGAGTGTGTCTTGTTTTTCTCCCAGGAGTTTTTCCCCCTGACTGCCAGCACTGACAGATTTTTTTTCTTTTTTTTCCTTTTCTTTATGCTTTTCAGTGTGAGTGCCTGCTTGTGTGTGTATGCCCTGGATGACCTACAGAAGTTCTCCCCCTCCACCTCCGGCTTCATGCTTCACTGTCTCTCAGGGTGTTGTTATTGGCACCCAGAGTCAAAGGGAATGGTTGAGCTTGTAAGGAACAATGTACACAAAGTGCCGCTTCCAATCTTTGAGCTAAAATTGGAAAGGTGAGGCTACATGGCCTTAGGTGCTTGTGTTTTCCATTTACCCTCCATTCATTCAGGTACAGTATTCCCCCTATACTCATTTTTCTGGAGCACACCATTACTGTGAAATAATGAACATTGCTGTTAATTTTTTTTTCCTCATCATTATATTCTCTGCCCTTGTATTTCAACAAGGGCTTAGCCTCTCCACACACACACGCACGCACACGCACATGCACATGCACACGCACACGCACACGCACACGCACACGCACACGCACACACGCGCACACACAGAGTAGTGCGGAGAGGAGCTGGGTGAAGTGCATGTCACCTGTCAGTCCAGTCCTCTTCTCCACACCAATAGAATTATCTGTAGGATAAAGTCCCAACAACGTCAGTCCTGATAACAAACAGGCTCAATAATGATCAACCAGCTAATGTGCTGATATGATTCCATGTTAGGGTGTTTAAATGATATTTGGTACACATTATAAACAGGCTCAGTAGAGAATGACTTGCTAATGTGATAATGTGCTGAGATGTGGACAGATTTCGAGCTGTTTCACCCTCACTGTCTTCTGCGAGGTTGGCTGGAAGTGATGCAGTTATGTACCCTCTTGTGTTTTATGTAAACTGAACACTATATCAGATTAGTTTGAGAGATAGCACCTTAAATTCTAAAATGCTTGTCAGCATTTTAGCTTTTAGCTTGTGGGGCAATTTTACCTTGTGTACTCTAATTTATTAGACACAGTTAAAAACACCAGTCTTTTGTTTTAAATTTAACTCCTTGCATTTATTGGTGGCATTTTCAACACTGCTTTGAATGAAGGGGCTATTATATGTAACTGCAAACCTGCTCTAAAAGTACATCAGTGCTGTGTGGTGGATCTAATTTAGGCTGATGTGATGAGTGGTTCATGAGTATGTTGAAAAGTATTTGATGGATGATCTTCTATGAGCTTTCATTTGCATGGAAGCAAATAAAATTTTAAACAGTTAAAAGTGAGCACAGAGTTGGAGTTCATCCATTGCAAAAATGCTTTCAGAGCTGTGATCTGAACCCCCATTGCAGGTTTTTTTGTTTTCTTTTTTGTTAGAAAGGGTCTAGGAACACTGTGAAGAATGTCCTAGAGGGAAAACTGGATGTATGCACGCTAACAGTGGTTAGGATTTTAGGCAAAACAAGTCTCTGCATATCTACACTTGAAACCATTTATCACGTGTGATACATTGTAGACGGCTGGGATTACATGTGGAAATGTTTGGTATGGAAGTCTAAATACAGCACAGAGCAGACATGATCCTTTCTAAATCTGATCCTACGCATACCGTAAACAGATATATAACTCTGTATTCCAAAGCCTGTGGAATAACCTCTACAGTAAATCAGACAGCTTTTATTTATGCCTGTTTACATTGGTGATAATTGGTGTTATTTTAAACTTAGTGTCATATTAGGTTCCTATAGGCAACACAGTCTTGACAGCTCAACAAATTCTATTGGGTTTACTTGTCTGAAGATAACTGGCTTTGATATGATGATAAATTTGGGGTAGGAATGTGCACCTTTAACCATGTTTTCCTTATTTTTTCTCATACTCAGTCTTCTCTCTTGGCAATCTATGTGCCACTGCTTTTATGAGGTCATCCAACACCCAGCAGGTGTGCCTGGCATTATTGGTAATATTGGCTGGGCAAAAAAGGGGTCTGAAAACTCAGCAGTACAAAACTCTGTGCTCTTTATTTGTGCAGTTTTCAGACAGTCAAATAACAAAAAGCATAGTGTAATTTAGGGCTTCACAACAAGAATGTTCTGATCATGATAATCATTTCCTCATTAAACAATGCTGATATTCATCAAATGTGCAAATTTCAAGTGCTGCCAGTATCCTGATTATAATTTCAGCCTTAAGAAACCAGTTAACACCGGCTGACAGCACAGTTTGCAGACCATTTAAGTCTATACTTTGTCACTTTTGAGATAAGAATGTTAAGTAGCGGTGGGCAGTATGGCACAAAAAAAAAGATTTTTCTGAAATTTAAAAAAAAAAAAACAATATTATTGACAATAATACAAAACACTGATTTTTTAAGTAATTTTCAGAACATACAAGTTCAACTTACTTTGTTTATTTTCTCCTTTTTCTTTTTTTAATTTTATTTTAAGGTTTTTTGGCTTTATTCCTGTTGAACAATGTGTTTATTCTTCAGGTGGCTGAATAAATTTGACATATTTCTACCTTTGGAATATTAAAAATAATGTTATGTAAACTTGTCAGAGTAGGTGCAGTGGTTACACAACCTTTGAAAGGAGCCACATGTTGACCATGGCCATGCACACATGCACACATGTCATATGGGTGCTCCAATACTAATAAAAATAGCACTACATCACTGCATATGACTGTGGTTTGATCAACATCTTCTATTTTAAAACTAAAATAATTCCACACTACTAAAGCAGCCTCCTTTTTTGGGTAATAATTCCAGTAGCACAGCTGGACTGCTGTCTTTCTCCATCATGTTTGTTTTGTTGTGCTGCATGGCGTATGTTAGGCATATAACTTACATCCCAAGCAATGGTGTGACGTCATTATGCCACCAACTCAGAATCAAAAATTATCCCAGGATTATCATCAATGGTACGACATGGCACACCCCTAATGTCATCTTACCCTTTTGTTCACAGTTTACTCAGATTTGGGGAATAATGCCATTTCATTTTAAGTTACTTCGGCACAGCTGCTGGAGATGTCTCTGTTCTTCTTCTCTAACATGTGGTTGCTAAATTTATTTTACTCTCCCTTTTGCTGCACACAGATGATGAGCACTGGAGCTGTTGATTCTTCTCTGAAGCTAAACTGCTGTCCACTGCCTGTGTGTAATGAGCTCAGCCACCCCCCAGCTTTACCACATAAATGAAACCACAGCTGACAACATTTTTCTACATCCAACCTTATTGACTTGACACAAAAACCTCTTTCCCACATCATCTCTCTGCAACTTTCCAGGTCATTTCCCTCATGTTTAAACACTATCATATGCATTTTAAGTATCTGTGAGAAAAACTTGCAAAAAGAAACAACCTGACCTCTAATTAACACCCATGAGGGAAACCCTACACACTCACCATACTTTTCCCATTAGTTTACAGCAGTTAACTTGATTATTAGCTACCTATGATATGCAGAGTATGTTTCTATTGCCCATGAGGGGCTTCTACATCAAAATAACTCTCAGTTTCTGTAGGGAAGGTGATGTATATACTCTGTTTATACCTCAACCTGTGAAAAACATTGTGGCCAGTGTATAATTTGACAAGACTGTCCAGCCTATCTTGATGAGGCATTTTAGGATTGATGGATTCAGGCCTACTAAGATTTTGCATTGGGACAGTAAGAAGGAGGCATTGCATTAGCTGTGGATAACTTCACCATTAGGTTACAGTTCAAAGTATAGTTCAAAACAAATGAGCTGAAAGTGGTGAGACGGGGAAGGACTTGTAGCCATTAATGGGTGTCAATAAGAGTCCAAGTGGTTTTCAATCCGACTTTTGGCCATTAATTCTTTTCCTGTATAAAAAGAGGTGTTGTCTGCCAGGTTTGACTCTAAAATAAAACAATATCCTGAACTGTGTTTCTGAACTGTTTCAACAAACAGCTAACCAACATGTTGATATTCAACTGTAAAGTCCATAGACTATAAAAAGCTGTAAAAAGCCTGATCCAGCTGGAACACTTTTATCAACTACATTTCTGCATTTACTCCATTAATAACGCTGGAAGCATCTTTTCATGTTGTGCTCATACTAAAGCACATCACCTTTCATTATTGGCACAACATGGACAAATGGACCAGGAGATGCATATCCCCCTGTACGACAATATGTCAGTATGTCAACTACATTAACATAGGAAGCAGGATAAAATCACAACCACAGGATCTGTTTTTTATAGTTAAAAATAACACTGGCTGATTGACCACCAACAGGTCAACATCCACACAGCATCTACAATCCTACAATATTTAACAAGCACAACTGCATACACACACACAAACAGAGAGTTTGTTTTCAAGTTGTTACAGTTGATAACATTTTGAAACTAATTCCTTCTCATGTACAAACAGAAAAAAATGATAACTTTTATTTAATCAAGATTGCTTTGGCAATTTGAATGGTCTCTGCATTACAAAACACAGCTCCAACCAATCTGTTACAATCACCCAGAGATGATTTCCCTCATATTATCACAGTCTTCTACTCTTGGCCATTGAGTTGAATTGGAGCAGTTGGGAGATAGACGTTTCCATCCCTTAGACAATCATGACTTCTTAAAAAAATAGTGTTTCTCCTTTCTCCTTACCCCGCAGCGGTTTCTGTTTCCTAGGGATTTGCACCAGGAATCAGTATTAACCCTCTTCTTCAAGCTATATGCTTCTAATTATCACTACTTACATGAAGCTCAATTCACTTTCAGTTTTTTCCCACAGTTGGCCCGAGCCTATAGGCACAGTTAACATTTTATTCTAATAAAATTAGCAATGCAAATAGATCCATGTCTACCATCTATTACACAGTGTGATAAATACAAGAGAGAAAAATGGATCTTGGGGGAAAAAAAGTTTAATTTCAAAACCTCTTAATTCTTTGAGCATTAGTGGTGATATCTACTTTAATTAGCATGATAAAGAGCAGTATCTGGTGCTTAGGGAGGAGGGGGAGTCAAAGTGTGTCTCTCCTGCCAACGATTCAGCCCATTTCCTCATTTCTTATTTCCCACCTCATAACTATACATGTAGCATGTTAAAGTAAAAAATAATGACATTAAAGAAGGGCTGCAAGAAACAAATGGAACAGGGATTCAAGAAAAGGAAGGTTTTAAGAGAGTGTTTTCACTAAGTGGTATGGGAATTTAGCGTTGAATGTGTGTGGGGGGAAAGGATACAACTGTCAGTAATAAGTACAGGGCCCTAATTTCTATTTTATGTCCTTTCAAAGCTTCTGTTATTTTATTTTTATTGTTTTTATTGAGTTTAAGGAGTGCATAATCATTTAACCCACATGGGTGTTAATTACAATATGCAGTTGAACCACACACAGTAGGTGGGTCTGTTGGAGACTACTCTTGCTGGGGCAACGTTCCTTCTTGTTAACACTGCTTGACCAGAAACTAAAGAAGTTTTTTTCATCTTTTCCCAACAGAATATCTGACACATCTACACATACAGCCATGAAGTCTCCAATGAAGTCATGACTTGCATTCATCTGATGTGGCTGCACTTCTGAGACTTTATTCAAGTGATGAGCCCTTGTCTGGTGTATGCCCCCCCCCCTTCTCTTTCTCTCTCTCTCTCTCTCTCTCAGAGGGCTATGACTATGTGTGTATGACACCGCAACATTGCTGCATAGCTTTCTCTGTCCACTCAGCCTGGGCAAGGGAAACCCTGACTCTTATAAATTGCTTCCACATTTTATAATTTCAGCAACAGTGAGCATTTTACGTTTAATGAAGTTTTCATTGTCCAATTCGGGCATTTTTGTCCGTGTTTTCTCCATTGCAAAAATCATCTGGCCCTTTCATATCTAACAAGGAACTTACAAGCATTTCTTCATTGTGATGTCACTTAGCTTCATGTTGAGATAACATAAAGCTAAAATTACTGAACTCAGGCTCTAACAGAAAGGAAATCAAATCAGAAACATTACAAGGTTACACTGGACTGAAAAAAAAGAAATCAAAAACAATGAAAACAGATTAAAAAAAAAGAATTCGTATTCACATACATTTACATAATTTGTCATTTTTGACATCTTTTGATAGACATTAAATATAAGTTTCTAACTGCTTTCTGTTTGAAAAGCAAGTATGGCTCTTCGGTATTAAACAAAGTTTTTTAAGATCTGAGATTAGATCCTTTACTCAGAAACATGCCCATGTAAAGTTTTTTGTCTAGTAAAGTTGAAAACAAGCCCTCCATGGTGTCTCTTTAAATAACAGCAGAATTGTCTAGGCCAGTGGCAGGAGGAGTAACAGGATTAAGGAGAGGAAACACAAACTGCCTTCCCAATATGAAGTAATTAATAAATTTTACTTTCCTTCTTGGTTTAGAGAGCAGAAAACAGGACTGAAATATTATTTTACTAAAAAAATACAATACTCTCTCAGTGATCCCACGCATCATGGAGACACGGCTGTGACCTGCTTAAGTGTTCTATTTGAACTTTTCATTTGTAAAATTTAACACCTGGACTTAAAAAAAGCTATTACTACTGGCCCTTTTCTACTCCAGCAATGATAAGACATTTTCCAAAGTTGACTCATGCGTTCATAACTAGCTGCATACTGAATGAAGTTATTGATTTAAGGTTACTTTAAGGTTTTATTACATTTCATTTTAATTCTCATTTCTCATTTCTCATTGATATGTTATTATGGTTTACGATTCTAGTTTTTGCGGCAGGATTTATTTCAAAAGGTGAATAAAAAGAATAAAACGAACCCACTCAAAATGGTTATCTGCTGTTAACTAAATAGAGCTGGAGACTTCAAAGTTTTCAGCCATGGCAGCAAAGGGAAGTAAATGATAAAAGAGGCTCCAACGCAATTTGTTGTTGGAAACGTGAACTTAATTTTGAAAAAAAAAAAACTACCAATAATAATGTTTTCATGTATTGAGGCAAAGATGACTTACCTACTCATGAACAGTAATGTTACACTAAATCAAACTTGCACAGCTATAAGAGCTGCTCATTTTCAGGCCCACTGACAGTTCAGAAGGATTCACCGTTATCATTATTCCCATGTTCTTTGGCTTAACACTTTCTGTTTTGTAGTGATTTTACTTTCACAATCTATTCACTACATGGGTTTTTAATTATTTTGATCCCTCATACAGAGACACTTTGAAGTCTGCTATCATAAGCACAGCGAAAGTGTGCAGTTCTTGCATGACATTCTTGCATCCCATCCTTTAGGCTAACTTGTGCATGCATGGCATGGTTATCATACAGCACTATTTAAAGGTCCAGTTAGAAGGATTTAGGAGGGACAGTTGGAAAAATACAGTACTGCCATATTTCTACTCTTAAATGTGAAATATGCCATATTTAAAAAATGTGAGGACTAAATGCAAACAGTACAAGGTTGTGCAAATCAGTACAACAGGAGCTAAGAACATAAGCATTTAATTAAGCAGATGTATAGCACCAATACTGCCATTGTCATAATCAATAGGTCTTACTAATTGCTGTAACTGTAGACACAAATGTGGCTGCAGATTTTTTAGAAACAGCTTCTCAGATTATTTAGCATAAAAGTTCTAGTTTTCATGTGGAATTTAATCGAATTCTGACAACAAGAGAGATTTTTTTGTCCTATTTGAGGTTTTGTAAAAGTAGAAAAAAAAGAAATTTCAATCAAAGCTTGCTCAATGCTCATAACTGATGCAGTCTGCGCCTTGACCCTGCAGCTCTGAATATGTTTTCTACTTCCTCTCATATCACACCAAACTTCATAAATCACTTCAAAACAACTCTGCATGATTAAAATCTTGGATTTATTTTGTATTGTTTATCAGCAGAGCACAGCACAGAAAGGCTGGAGAGCTACAGTTTCTAAAAGTAAATAAACTATGAAATAAAACACTTTATCCATGTGTGTTTGCTGGCATGTGACCAGCAATGTTGCATGACCCTGAATAAAAAGTCTAGCTGATCCCAATTTATATTTTCAGTCTTTGGTTGTCTTTAACAAGCAAATGGATGCAGGTGAGCTGTGGTGAATAATTATGCGAATAAATCAAGCTATCACAGCTCACTGTGTCAGGCAATTTATCAATTTCAGAGAGTGGTGTAGGGCAGTCGGTGGATTGCATTACCATCCCCCTTTATCAACACACAATCCATGTTCTACAGCATGGCTAAAGAGAAGGTAGAGAATACTACAGAGCAGCGTTCACCATGAGCATAGTCCTCCCAGGTCATTAAGAAATAGCTTACATAATTCACTACTGTTCACATGGAGAGACCTAGGGACAAGCCAACCATGCATGAACAAAAGGACAGAATGCCTCCTGAGGGGCTTTTGCTTTAAATGTGAAATTGCTACAGTGGTTAGTGGGTGTGTCAGAAATACACCATTGTTTCTTGAGACTGACTCAGGCCATGTTCTCATTAGGCAGGAGTAGGATAATGTTGGGGGACAGAAAAAAGTCTGAGAGGTTGAAAAGTCTGAAATGGAATAGACAGGAGGCTGATTTGTGGGAAGTTATACAGAAAGTTGCATATTCATAAATTGTTCCCTGCATATTAGCCACATAAATTACACAAATGTCTAAACTGGGTCAAGTGCCTTTGTTGAGAGCTTTTGACTTATAATCGAACATGGCCCCAGAGTGTGAAGTAACACAAGCCAGGGATATCAGAGCCCCCCCTCCTCCCCACTCCCACCCCTTAGCTTTTTTTTAAAGGAAGATTAAGGGAATATAAATGCCATTGTTAGGTTTCAAACTGGAACAGTAAATGCTGCATGTTTTAAACAGCAGCCTCTTTTCTTCATTCAAAATTCTGCCACTGGTGCCGGTATACTTCAAAGCTCTCTGATACCAGGGCTTATGAATATTTTAGTAACAGGTTACAATGTTAAGCTCTGAGGAGGTGTTATCAAACTTCAAAACTGTACAACAACTGGAAGCTCATAATGAAAACATAACAGCCAAGTTCACAGTGATGGCATTGCAATTTAAGTGATTAAATGTGACTAACAGAACTAAAACCAAAAATTTTGAGATGTTGTTTCTTTTTGTTTTGTATAATTAAGGCAACATTATTCCTTTCTTTTGTATCATGCTTTGGAGCTTTTTTAGAAATTGTACATTCCATAGTCTCTTATGTTCAATAAATCATGTAGATATTACCTCTTACAAGGGGTATTTGATAGTACTTGAAGGTAACAGATAAGTTAAAAATTCTGTCTGGTTATTTATATTCTATTACATGTCCTTACAACATTGTTGCACTTTGCAAAACTACTGTTAAATTTTAGGACTACCCAGTAATGGATGGAATTTGTCACAGTTGTTATACTGGCATTTATAATCAAATAATGGGCAGAGATCAATCATCAATCCATCCATCTGCCCTTTCATTCATCTAATGCTGAAATTATCGGTGGACTGTAAACCTGTCTGAGTAATGATTATTTAAGAGTCCCCATTAGGAGTCACAGCTTTACACTTGCAGTGGGAGGAGATAAGAGAAAGACATAACAAGGACAAATGATGCGGCAGATGGCATGAAATGGGTTTCAAATGCATATTTGTCCTGTAAACCAAGGTCTATTTTTCAGCAGAGTTGGGCAATATATCACAATTATATTGATATAATTAGTCTCTATTGAATTAGAGTTTGCATATCTTTATATTTTGATACGTCCTAAGTATTATCTTTTTCTGGTTTTAAAGTCTTCGTTACAGTAAAGTGATGTACTCTTTTAATTTACCAAACTGCTGTAGCTGTTCTAATATTTGCCTTGACCCACTTGGTTATTAACTCCACATTACTCATGATTATCAAAATCTCATTGTGCCAGTATTTTGTGAAAGCACCAGTGGTCATCTGAAAAATATTGTCACAACATCACTGTTGAGATATTTGGTTATATTTTATATTTTGGTTTGTCCATATTACCCAGCCTATTATTTAGTGATAGAACTTGTTCCCCATGACAAATAAGATTTTGCAGAGTTGTGCCAAAATAAGTCCATCTGCCCGAGCTGAGGATGAAATATCTTCACAAAAAATTTAACAAAAGAGTAACAAAAGAAAACCAAGTAAAAAGTGCCAACAAACTCCAGTAAGAAAGTTCAGAAGCCAGGATTCAAACCCAGACAACCGTTGCTGTGAGCTAAGAGTGGTTCAGTTCAGTATGAAATATTCTGTCAGAAAACTTTTATCAACCAAAATGTTACTTCATGCTTTATGCTTAAGCATAAACACCTCAAATCTAAATCTGGTTTATTATTATCATAAGATATTTGTCATAATTAAAGTTATTGTCGATTATGCCACTACATGTGGTGATTTTCAAAAGTATAAAGTTATGAATATAAACTGCTGATTACAAATGAGTCAATTTTTTATGTAATTCTTTTTTTGCTGATGTTGTTAATTCAATTCATGAGGAAAAAGTCATGTCAGCATATAACAGAACTGAAAGCAATCATTTGTCTTCCTATAATTGGTAATATATTATTTTATTTGTCTGCAAACAATGTAAATAATATGTTACTGTCAATAACCCTGCAGTGCCAGCTATTTGTGTGCAATATTTCATGAGCAGATTATTCCTGTTTTGAAAATGTACATTAATGTATCTAAGACAAAGCAGCTTTAAGAATTAAATTTGTCTCTTGGATTAAACTGCACTGAGAAATTCCAAGATCCTCAGAGATCTGTTAGTCAGCACTTTCCACATCATCTCTCTACTCTGCAAGTCTACCAATAAATTAATACCAGTTCTTCACACTGCAAGTGACGTTCAAACAGTAACTCTGCAGGCCTTCACTTTGACCCTTAATGTAAATATCTACAAGACAAAATTGAGTGTTGATTGTGTAGTTGTGTAGGAAAGAGCAATCACAAGACCAAAGTAATTATGCACTAATACAGCAACAATTTAATTCTGACCCTGAGTTGAAAGCAAATGACAACAAAAAAAGTTAGCTGCGATATGATTAACAATGCCTTTGGTTTATTTACTATCACTGTGAACACACAAAAGACATAATCCAGTGAACTATAAATGGCAGAAAAAAGACAGGAAGGCATTATTTCACATTTGATTTGTTCATTGATGAGTACCACTTCCAGGTGAGTGAGTCTAACCCTAAGCCATCACTGTGTAAATCCAAAATGTGCTCAGTCCATGTTAACCAACCAGCCCCTCTGCTTTCCAGCCAGCCAGTCAAGAGTTCACTCACTGATCTGTGGCATCTCGGGTCACACAGGGCGGCCATTTTGTTGGGCCGATCTGAAATGCGCAGTGGCCGGAAGTTAATCCCTCATTGCAACTAATTATCCTGAGTCCCTGGTGAGATGGCAAATTAGACTAGCACCAAGGAGCACTGAGGATTAGACTGAAGCCACCAGAGGCATTCCAGCAGTTCACTTCTATGACAGCTCCACACAACGGAAAGTTTTAAGCCATGTTAGAAGATTTTAAGCCCTGAAAACATCCCCTGAGGTAGCTCAAAGTACAGAGGCAGTGAAAAAGAAAGAAAGACCTTAAGATACATTCCATAAAGGAGTGTGACTCACTTGTGTAAAGAGGCTACAGTGTTAGCTGTCCAGCTTGCTGTAACTCTGCTATCTCTGTCAATATCTAAGCTATGTTTGGTCTCAGGGCTCTTCATCCACTTCCTCTTCTGCTTCCTTTCTTTTTTCAATCAGGGCCCATTCTGTGTTGTGTTCCTCTCTTAAATTAGAACAGGAGGAATTGAAACACTGCAAAAAACAAGCTTTCCAGGTATTTGTTCCATTTTTACCCTCTGTAAGATCCTCTCTCTTCCTGGGCACATTAAGGGAGTGTAAAACACACTGACATGAGCAAGTTGCTGTATAGCAAGGAAGTACTGGCAATTCAGATACTCCTGGATTTATTGTGATGTGGGAATTAACATGCTAACTGCCTGTGCAGAGCCCTCCTTGCTTCCTTACTGTGGTCGGCTCCCTCTACAAGCTAACACAAAGCTTGTGCTCCGGTCATTTGAGCATCATTATAACAGAGGAGGACATATGGTAACAGTGACTGAAAATGTGGATGTAGCTTTTTTCTGCTCTCTTTGGAATTTTGCAAGTAGCTTTATAATGTCTTCCTGGGGACGGCTGCATGGATAAAGTTGTTTCTTATGTTACTCTGGATACTACAACCTCAAAGTGAACTTACCTATCAGACTGTTCAACTATTTATATCTATTTTAAAATATGAGTGTATTCTTAAGACTTGAGTCTTTGCCAGTGTTAAAGATACATATACTTATATAGATATATATAAGAAATACAGCAGCCATGCAAAACAATAAGTGAAGTATAAGTCCAAAACTTTTCTCCAAGTTAAGCTAGAGGTGGACATACATACTCTTTGCCTAACTCTTACCTAGACATCCTGTGCCAAAACCTAACATAACAGTAATCCCAGGGATGCAAGAACCAGAAATTGTGAAAATTTTGAAATGACAACATCTATCTGTCAGGAGCTTCCCCTGATACAAAATGTTCATATGTGTTGTTCTAAAGGTTATGGATCAAGTGGACCTGTTGGTCCCTTCCATCTACCACACTTACATAATGAGGCAGTAATGGACATCGTAGCCTTTTGTTGCAACCACTGAGGCTTTTAATTACCATGTGACAACAAAATCTAGCAGAGTGCAGCTTTAGAGCATTTTTCCTTCTGATAGCATCATTTTTTGTAGTGCAGGCAGGCAGCTCACTGTTTCTCTGACCAGAGTGTGCGACACAGAAGCCAGAGCTATTGTTCTCCCATTTCCTTTTCACAAAATCTCCTTCCTGAAACCAACATACTTCCAGTACACACATGCATGACCCACACATGCTAACACACACACAAACCCACTGGCCAGCTACATGAAAGCTATCCAATGAGAGAAGAGAGGGTAAATGGAAATGTTGATATTATACACATCCCAGAACTACAAAACAAGTGTACTTGCTTTACCCACAACAAACCATCCCGACATACAGATATATGCACACACGCACACACGCACACACGCACATTCATGCTTAACAAATACCACATATCAGAGGTTTATCAATGTCTTTTGATTTATAGTAATATTCTGACATGTTGTCATGCTGGCTTGCTTTCAGTATGTTTTGTTTTCCATCTGTTAATAAGGGACTAGTCTTCAGGGCTTTTCAACAAGGTAATACAAATTTTGAAAAAACAGGATGCAGTATATAAAAACCTTGCTAGCCTGTCAATGGCAGAGAAAAAGCTTCTTTTTGGCTTCAAAAGGGTGGAAATGGTTGAAAATGTAATCTTGGTATTTCAAGGGGTTATTAAAAATTGCAGGGTCTATGCTTGTCAAATAATGCTTTGATACAAATACCAGAACAAAAACACATATATACCTGCGAACTGCCCTGTATATCCAGCATGTGGATGTTGGCCACTGGGAGCAGTCCACTTTATCCACTATTTCAACAGCTTCAGCAGAACAAATGGTTGTAACAGACTTCAAATAGGACTCATTTTTGAAGTGTTTCCCATGTCTCTTTATCATTTGAGCTACATAAGGAAATAAAAATGAATAAAGGATTTGCCCCAGCTATCAGTACATCAGCTTTTTGTTTAGAATTTGTGTTTTTTTCTTCATTCCTTAGTTCCTACAAGTAGATAGAAACGTTTTCAATAATGGCACTTTTTTTAGCCAAAGAATGGAAAGTCAATGAGGATAGGTTAAAATTTTCAAATGTGTTAAGTCTTTAAATCCTAAGAAAATTTGTCTAGTTCATGTAACTACTATATTAATTTTTTCCAAAGTCTTTTCATTGTGTTTGGTCTGTGTGGGTTTGAGGTACTTTATTTGGTGCTGTGGGAAGTACATCTCAGTCATGTATGACTAAAGAGTACCTGCACCATAAAGTACATGCTGTGAGAAGTAATTTGTAACAGTCTGTGTAAAAGAGTCTAGACAAGCTCAGGTTGTTGCCCAGAAGTGTTAGAAGGCCGTGTATTCACTGCTGCAGGGGATTTGACAGTTCCTGTTTATGAACGCCACTTCTTGCTCCCATCCTTTATCAGCAGAGCAATCCAGATTTCCAGTTATCAGCTACAGGCCTTTTAATTTAAAGAGGTTTGGAGCATGATTTAAATAATGTTTCATATTAATTTTAATAATTATCTACCTAAGATCTCCCTCTTTGTCAGTGTTTTGTTAAAAAAAAAAAAAAAAGATGTATTCCCTTGTCATTTCCCAGTGTGTTCATAATTTAAAGCATTAGCCTAGGCCTAATTGCATTAACAAAAACAGGGCAGTTGTAGCTCAGAAATTAGAGCAGGTTGACTACTAATCAGAAGGTTAAAATCTCTGAGAAAATGCCTTTACTGCATGAATTTTTTGTGTGACAGGGTACATGACTAGAGAAGTGCCATAAAAATGTAGTTTATTTTCTATTACTTAATTGCAGTCACTTTGTGCAGATGTGCTGTGGAATAATTTCAAACAGTATTTCTGCTTGAAATGCTCATCCTTGTAGCTTAATCATAAGTTGACTACAAAATACACCTGAAACAAGCAGTCTCTGAATAAAGTCCTTAAAATTATCAAATTAGTTTTAAAGCACACATATTGCATTACAAGTCTTGAGGACAAAGGTATGATGGCCTCTTACTTGTCCACGTTTTTCTATCATTACTTTCTCTCTCCTGCTTTATAGATTTTGTCTGCTTTCCTATTCCCTTGTTTTCTCCGGGCATATTCTCTAAATTCTCCTCCTTGGATTTTCTCTCTCTCACTGACAGGCACGAATTCATGATGTGCTCTCCAACCGGCTCTATTTTGTACAACCAGCTAATGAGATTTAAAAAAAACCCACATAACTGAAACAAGCCGCTTGATCAGTGAAAGCAAATCAGACACACAGAAACAGCAGTCATACATCTCTAAAATGATTGATCATGTGTGTGTTCCTTATGTGCGTTGGAGTTGTGATGTCTGCTCTCTGATGCTGCCCTATCAAAACAGCTGCTGGCCTCTGATGCCTCAAAATCCACAGCACAACCTGATTCATTAGACTCAGCTTTGGAAACTTTGCTGAGGTTAACCGGGTGCACTCAGGGTCTTAAGCTGCCCCTGCAGTCATTCTGATTCCATGACAGAAGGCAGGGGGAGAGAGAAACCTGATGAAATTCCATCGCACCGCTTTGCAAGGCCAATTTGTATGACAAGTCTGGGTTGGAAGAGTCACAGCAGACCAAGAAAATGACTTTCACTCTAAGTTTGTCTTTTGATAAACCTTTGGGAGCTGGATAGTTGGATTTGTGTTTGAAACCCCCCTAACTTACTGCACGTGGAAGGGTATTCAAGCTTAACCAAACAAAAGTTTCAAGCTGTGAATGTCTGTTCTTTTCACTTCTTTCCTGTTCTCAGAGTCAAGTCCAGGAACTTCTATGTCTTAAGAACATTGTTACATTATTTAAAATACTCAAGAGACAGGCTCCTGCATCTGTTACATTACATTTTTGTATCTTACAAGAATGACTGGATACTTGCTACCAAACTTTCTTTTTGCACTACAGTGAATGATGAACACCGAGAGTCCTGGATATGGAGGAGATACTGGATATCAAATCAACATGACGCCCCACAGGAGCTTGTTAACAGGAAATAAGTCTGACCTTCTGAACTTGGTAAGGATGGCTCATGGTAATACTCTGCAATTAAGTCTGCAGAAAAGGTGCGAAATGTCAAGGGAATACCGATGTATATAAGTAGGGATGCAGAATTCTGGGAAAAGACAAGAGAATGTTAATTGCCCATGGCAAATGATGAGAGTTGTAAAAAATTACAACCCTGAATAACCACTCACAGCTGAGGTTCAGTGGAGATGGAAAGAATGAGATTCTATCCTTTTATGACTCCCGCGTTGAAGAGGCCAATGCCTTCCAATAACAGATTTAACTCTGAAGGTTTTAATGACACAATGACCAGGGAAGCTGCATAACTATCATAAGTCTTCTTCTTTCTCTCCAAGTATATTAACCCCTAATTTCATCATTATACAAAAACATAATTTCATTGAGCTCAAAAGCAGAGACTGCCAACAATTTGTGCATTAACATGAGGTGATCAATGCTAGAAACTATCCAAGAAAAATTCATTTTTAAAAATGTGACCAAAATGTAGCATAGTATTTCAGAAGTTGCTGAATCAACTAACACTGAGGAAAACAATATTGAGCAAACAGTGCAGCAATGTAACACTACTAAAAACATTATCTCTTTAACACTAGATACTGAGAAAATTTTTATCATTGGAAAAATGGCACAGGGGGACAAGGACAAGTCGTGTGTGTGTGTGTGTGTGTGTGTGTATGTGTGGTCGGTGTTAAAATGCACTGTGTTAAGATGTACTTATTTTTTTATTTTCGTCTTACTGATCAAATTCAATAAAAATGACACTACAATAAAAAAGTATTGTACTTGTTTTGCCTTTTAAGTAGTGCTTTCTCTTCTTGGGTAACACAGACTTCTTGATGTATAAAAACTGATCGTCCTACAACGTATCAAGTGTCACTGAATCAGTGTATTGTGATACCATCTTTATTATTGGCAATGTATAATGATAGCATCATATGATGAGTAACTCTGCGTTGTCCATCCCGGTCAACATACGTGGAATGAATATAATGCAGCAAAAAAAAGATATCAGTGCTGTAGTAGAGTGCAGCTGCTGCCCTGATCTCTGAACAGAGTGAAGATGCCAGTCAATAAATCTACTACATGGAGATAGGTGTCCTCAAAAGTGTCAGTGTTTTTCTAATGCAGTCTGACACCGTAATGTAGAGTTGGCTTGAGTCCCTGGCTGCTGCCCAGCCCTTACCCAGTGTGTAACCCAATCTCTTAATTATTAAGCTATACTTGTGAGGTATTCTGCCAAAGATTAGAGGCTTGTACCATAAGGGAAGTTCAACAAAAAAGATATCTTTTTGTTATCTAGCTTTACTACACCTGACAGCCATAATTATAGTAAGCTCTGGCACAACAGAGGTTATCAAATGAGTAAGTCCAATCTTGTTTTCCCCATCTAGAAATAAACACATCCAAATTCAAGGGTTGCTCTGATTGCAGCATATGACCAGTTGTAAAAATGAGCGTCTCAGCAGACGAAGAGACAACTTGACTAATGTCAACACTGGTATGTTTGACATATTGGTTGCACTAGACTTTCCTGTTTTGTTCTTGTCTTTTTGATGGACAGGTTAATAAGAATTTCGTCATAATCTCTTACTACCAGTCATTTCAATTGTAGTGTTTAAATGACCAGTAAATATAGACACTAAATAGCCCTATAGAGCATTTTTCTCTTAAAAATGACTTAATCATAGCAACAACTTTAGTAATATACAGAACCAACTTACAAACTATTCACTGACTGTATAAAAATGGAGATAGTCCACAGAAAAGATAAAATGAGTTCATTACAGTTTCTGTAAGCCTGAAGCTCAGCAAGAGGGCATTTGAGCTGTGAAATGGTGAGATGATTATGGATCAGTTAGGAGGTGTGTGTAAAGGTGCTCCTATCAAATATAGTATTAAAACAGAGGGAATGAGATTGAGAACAAAAGGCAGACGGACAGACAGAACACTTGGTTTTTGGCTTTTTCTGATTGTAGATGGAGGTCAAGAAACCCTAAAAAGACAGGATATATTTTAAAAAATATTGATTAAGAAGTAAGAGGTGAGGGTTAGTTTTTCTCAACTCTTAACTATGAGCCTGTACTTGTGTTTTTAATCCTTTGTACTTCTAGTACAGCATGATGGATGATGGTGACAGTGATCAGCAAGATATACATCATTGTTTCCCTGTTTCCTGTCCAAAACCTTGTACAGCAGATATCAAAGACCACAGACGATAGATAAGTGAGTGGGACAATATTTTGGGCCGATACCAAAATTGATATCAAACCATGCAGTCCTGATTGTCTGTGAGTACATCAGATGTAGTGCTACATTAATTTTTAGTTATTAATAGTTAATCTGACTATTTTTTCCTTTAATGTAGGGGATTAATGGGTTAAGTCTTAACTTGATAAAGCAAAGGCATGGCTTATAGTTTTATAAAAGACTTACACAATTGATTATAAACAACTGGACTACATGAATGGATTCTCAATCCTGATTGCTGCATGGTGCCCATTAATACCTGACAAAGGATGCGCAGTGACTCAGGTCTAACTGTCTGTTCACTATTACAAATGAATTTGCTGGCTCAGCCTGTATCTGTATTAATTCATCACAACATTTGAAATAAATTGAATGAATGAAAAGAGAAAAATCTACTTCACAAATGTTTTCCTTCAGTGCCCCATCCCCTGAACAACACAGGATGGCAACTGTAACATTAACAGCAAGAAGTACACCGCCCCTATAAACTCTGTATATTCTGCATCACTTTAGCCAACATCTCAACATCTCATATTGACTATTTAACGGAGGTTCTGACTAGATTGTTTGCTAGCCCTAACCCTAATCCTAATATAACTGTCAAATGAAATTGGCTATTTTTAACTGAATCTCGCAAGCACAGCATTAGCTTTCTGGGTCATGAATGAGCCAAAAAGTTTTCATGTACTGAGAGCACCATAATTGTTCTGGAATTAGTCACACCCTAAAGTGTTACCAAGGTAATTTTTGATTTTGCAAATGCATATATGAATTACTTAATTAATATAAATTAATGGTCTCTTGTTTTTTTCTTGGGAAAAGTGCCATTGTTTGAGCAAGATAATGCCCTCTGGGCTATCCATAATCAGGAATTAATGTACTCCATGGAGGCGCCCTTGGCTCCAACATGGTCCATTTATTTCTGAAAATTTCCAATTTCCTTGTATCACACAAGCAAGCAAGAATTAGTTAAAATCCTGAGAAGTTCTGTAAATATTCCTTTATAAGGATGTCCAATGCTTAAATGAATGACAAAATACTGCTTTAGAAACAAACATTTAAAATGCCAAAGCAGTTTATTGTATAATCACTTCTAAGTGCTGGGATATATAATAGGCTAATATATACAAAGTGATTATAACTTTAATCATAAATCAAAATGTTTTGAATTATTATACATTAGATGCAATTAAACCATATAATTATGTTGTTGGTTTTTGGAAATGGGGCTTTTGCTTGCATTTTTTTCTGGTGGACTGTTTGCTCAATTGAATGATTTGAAAGAAATCATGAAAATGTTGGGGGAATGCTGAGAGAGTGTTACAGCAGGGGAGGTGGGAAATTGTGGCCAAGTGGATGAAAGTAGGGCACTTGTCCTCATTTATACTATCTGCACCATAAAACCATGCTTGTTGTCTCTTGCTTTTGGTTTTTCAGTTACATAAAGTTAACATTTTTTTCCTGTACATATTTTTGATAACATATGTAGAATGGTGAAACTTTTTGTAAATTTGTAAATTGGTGTATCTTGACAAAGTGTCTTGCATCTGCCTTCAACAATTTTAGTGTCCACTCTGGTCAAGCTTCCCTGCAGAAAGAGAGAGCAGATACAAGCAACAGAGATTGAGAGAGAGTAGAAAACAAGTAAGACAAAAGAAAGAAGGAAATAATAATGAAACGAAGAACATTTGTGGGTTGGGGAGGTTTCAGTGGAGGATTTTATCCACATGGTGTCTATGTGTAAAGACGAACTGACAGCAGCGGTCTGCAGCTTTAATGAAAGTGTCTATGGAGAGAAAAGTTTGTCATTAAAAACGTATTGGAGGGCAACATCATTTCTTCCTGACCAACAAACACTCATCGTCACTCACACACTCATACACACACACACACTCTGGAAAGCTAACAATCTCTGTAACCTCCCTATGTATCATCCATTTCCTTGCCTCTCTTTCATCTGTGCCAATCTTAAAGGCAGGGGAATCATCTGAAGCAATGCTAAGCGCGTGTACTCTGATACTCTCCTTGGCTTCTCCAATTTTTTTGAGCATTAAAAATATGACAGCCCATGTGGCAGCTGTTACAGCCAGAGGAAACCTTCACAAGAACAGACAAGTAAAGAATCCAAGACAGCTGTATTGCATTTAATATTACTATTATGGGTGATGATGGTTTCAACACTGTTATTAACTTTGCTGTCACTTCTTAAACTACCCATAGCAAAGAGACGTCTGGCTGCGACTTTTTAAGAGGATTAATAGAAGTAGGGATCATTATTTGGCAGACCTGAATTTGACTCCAGGAAACATAAAAAAGGAGGTAAGGAGGTTAGCTGGAGCACTGAGCTATTATTTACTGAGGACAGAGGAGGGCAGGGACGGCACCAAAATACAACCAAGGTTACGAGAGGTGTTAGGAAAGGCTTCTTAGAGAATTAAGATTCGGCAAAGGGAGGCAAATATGGACAAGCGGGCCACACTGCAGGATTGAGACACTGCTCCAGAGAGTAGAGAGGGGAAGGGATGGTTGCAATGGCAAGATAACGCCAAAGCCTGGAGCTGATAGATGAGGGCAGCTCCAAGGTCAGCCTGGGAGCGGCAGATGACTGCATAATATTATCACCAGCATTGTGGAACTGAGAGTGTGCTTCCAATTCTCTATGTCTGTGAGAGGGCATGCGGGATGAACATGTGTGAATCTGCTTTTCATGCAAACCATGCTTTTTGTTTAGTGTGTTTTTTTGACATTTTTCCACCTTGGTACCAATGTAACATAGCAGCAAAGAGGCCTTGACTCAGACAGAGTTGTCACAGCTATCTACAGTATGTTACCCAGAGAAACTCCATTATAACAAACACAGCTAGAAACCAGTCTCAATGAGATCATGACCATGAGATGACTTTTACAATATCACATATTATACTTTTGAAAAATCTATATCACAACGTCTCCTGTCTTGATTATTTTTTTTCCAGATAAGCACACAGAGTAAAACTGTCCCTTTCACGTCCAGTTTTGTAAACTGTTCCATTAATTCATACCCAACTTATTTTTGTCCAAGACCTTGGGCAAATCTTTGCTTTAAATGTCAGAATGCTAACAAATTAATGAACCTTTACACAAAAATAAGCACAGACTTTGTGTGTATAGAGGGTAAGAGTCATTCTCGCTGAGAGCTGAGTTTGAAAACCATGCTAAGTATGCAGGCGGTATGCGGGGAAGGCATGCTCTCCAACAATGATTAGAATTGCACTGAGGGGAGAGAGGAGAGGAGGAGAAAAGGTGGCAGTGGAGCATAATGAAGAGAAAGGAAAGGGGCAAGATGAAGATATGGAGGCAGGGAATGAAGAGGCAGGAAGAACTAAAGGAGAACTGAGGAGAGAAATAGCGACAAGGAGCCAGAAGAATACAAAGGGGAGGAGTAAAGGGGGAAGGGGGACTTGGGTGATGAGTGTGGAAAAAAGAGGGGAAAAAGGAGGAGGTCAGGAAGAGATTAGGGTGAAAAGAAGTGGAAGAAAAGATAAAGGGAGTGGAGGAGAAGAAAAGCCACTAGCTGAGGATGAGGCAGAGGGAGAGGAAGAGAGATCTAAGGAGAGATATTTAGAGAGGCAAGGAAAAATAATTTAAGAAGAAAGGGTGAGAATATGCTAAAGAGGGGGAGGTGGAGCAGAAAAGGTAGCCAAAGGGAGAAACCTTTTCCTGCTCATTTCTGGACGTCTTGATTCTCCACCTGTCCCTGAAGGCCTTCATAAATAGTCCACTATCAGCTGTAAAGTGGATGGAGTGCAGATAATAAAGAGGCAAGGGGAAGCAGAGGGAAGCAGGCCTTGGAGGGAAGGGGAGCACTAAGACTGAAAAGCTGTTTGTCGGAGCAGTTGTATGCGTGTGGGCTTTTTCTGTGAGCAGCTTGTAATCATGTATAACTGTTGCCTGAGGTCCCAAAACTCATGGTAATCTCTGTCTTACTGCTTGTAATGCTTCTGTCTCACCGTCTTAGGCTAGCTAGTGGGGAGAAAGGCAGATTAAACTTTTTGTGAATGTTCAGGAGAAGAGTTCGGGTCTGCAGCTCTTACCTACCCGCCCCCCTCCCCCCAAAACCAGGTTGGAGGTCATCTCGCCAGCATGCACAGAAAAGACAGAGTGTCACTGAGACAGAAAAATCAGGGGACAAGGTGACAGATGACTGCAAGAGTGGCACACATGCACACACAGCAGACAGCCAAACAGCTATCCAGACAGCAGTTAAACACCAGCCACCAAACGTGCAAATCCTCACACCTCAGCAGGGACACCTCAGGCTGCTCCAGGCTGCCAAACAGATGCACACACTGACTCACACCAATTCTTCAGAGCACCATGGTTACTGACAGGACAGACTACAGGACAAACTCTCCGCAGATTCAGCAATGGTAAATCCTAATATCTGACAAGCAGGACCCTGATTGTATTTGGTTCGCTTTGATACAGACAACCTATATGTGCACAGATTTTGACAAACTGCATACAATATATTTTCACACCAAAAATGGTGATAAAGGTAAGCAGCTCAGATAACTCAAATTGATAGCTAAAGAAGAGTGATCATTTATTTGAAAGAGATATCATTTACGGTACTTACTTGTTGGTCACACATATAAAGCATTTAAATTCTAATATGGTAAAATCCTTCAGACACTGAGTCTGGAAGGAACAGTAATAAAGCTGTTAAAGGCAGGATGGATAAGGTCTGAGGAAGATTTCATCCTGTGAAATATACTAACTTCAGTCAGCACTAAACCCACACCATATCTCCATCACCAGACAGTAGTTCACAATATTGACTGGCACATTTCTAATGTTTAAGAACTGAGACAAAACTGGAAAAGGGCAGAAATCTGCTTCTTCACAACTTTAATATCCTGTACAGACTGTGAAACACAGATGCAAAAATATATTAGTTCCTAGGAGGGTAATGAAAAAAATCGCTATCGCTTACTGGTTCCGCATTGCAGTTTGACAGATGACCTGCACTGAATCTCTCAAAAAGTTGCACTACAGTCCACTTTTTCCATCTCACAATTTGGACCGAAAGTCCAACCTTGGCAGGAGAGTTGCAGTTTGAAAGTATTTCTCCAGAGCAACTTTCTTGGATAAAACAGCACAAAGGATGGAATCTTTTCAGCAAATTAAACCTTTAGCCACACTCATATCACTGACGTCAAAGCAGGTATTTTCCTGCTGACAACTGATGGGAACTACAGTGATGTTCCTCTGAGGCTGACCTCTCCTGAACTTATGAAAGCTCTCAACTCTGCCACGCACAGCATCTTTTCCACCACAACTTCCCATGTTGATGCTGCAGGGCATGTCAGAGTTGCAACCAACTCAACATGAAATCCAAAACTCCTACATCACCACTGTCTCACTGCCGGGCTGAGGGCACAACCAGACTCATTCCCCAGTTCACTGCTGACATTTACAGGAGGGGGTGGAGAGTCTGGTGGTACACTGGAAGGTGCTTGTAATGTCAGAGGAAAAAAAACATCCTGGACAAAACTCTGGGAGGGGAATCCTACAGTATCATGCTATTACAATACATTCATTCTCATGACAGGAAAAGAAGATGACCAAGATAAGCAGTGGGTTGTAAACAGCAGTGTTGGTGTGTTTGAGGAACACAGTACAAGAAAAAATAAAAGGATGGAAGGTGGGATCAAAGGGGGTAAAGATGTAATTAGACTGCAGTTAATACTGCTGACGACTCAGTTTGAGGGTTTTTTTGCCTAGTTTGTCATTTCCAGCTTAGAGGGTAAGGCAAGTGTCGTGTGTGTTGTACTCAAACAAGAGGGTTTCTGAATTAATTTACAAACGCTCAGACTAGTAGCAAATATACGATACAGAGATAAAAGATCATATCTGAAACACTGTTGTAAAAGAAAAAATGTTTCATAAGTCAATTATCTGCTGCCATTTACTGGCTGTATATCCTCAAGGGGGGTGAAATTAATAAAAATTAAAAGCAAAATCTCTATCTCATTTTGCAATTTATTAAGCTTCTTGTCATATATGCAGCACAATCCCTGGTCTTAAGATCAGGAGCAAATGAGACCAGCAGGTACTTAGAAAAAGAGTTATTTGATGTTCTTGGGATTAAAGTGTAAATAACAATTCTGCAGGATGTAATATATTTTTTCTGGCAAGGCGGACATTAATAATGAGAAGGGATGGATCAAATTAAGTTTGTGTCTACATTAGTTACAGCAGGAGCTGACAAAGTCTCCCCTGTTTCTGAGTAAAGAACCTGTGAACCAGCCAATGTTTCACTCGGCCTTTGATGAAGGGCAGGACAACGTGAAGGGCTTAACAGATTGTTCGAGGAAAAGGACAGCACGGGGGATGGAGAGGGGTCTGGCACTGACAAATGGAAAAGGAGAGAAAAGGTGGGATTGGAGAGAAAGGAGATAGAGGGCAAGATGAAGAGAATTTGCATATAAAAAACATAAAGCTGTGATGGAGGGAGATGGACCAGCCAAAAGAGAAATTTACTGATGCCTGATTTACAGTCCAAAACTTCTCTGGGAAAACAGGCAGAGGTGTGTGTGTGTGTATACAGAAAGACAATACATGCAAGTCCCAAAAAGGCAGCTGGTTGTCTAGATCGAATGCACACATACATACAAATCTCTGAAACAAAAGATGAGTAGCCAGTCTTGCTGGTTTCACCTTCCTAGTACTGCTTGCAGCAAAATGCCCCTACTCTTCCTATAATTGGCCATACTTCTGCTAAACACTAATGTTTGCCTAGCTATGATTCTTACCGGCACCACATAATAGACAGACCTGGGAGGGGAGCGAGTCAGCCACAGCAGCCTACGATTTTGTTTTGGTGAACTCCATAAACTGACGTGACATCAAGCTGGCGCCTGCAGGAGTCTCTAGCTAGCCAGCTGGAAGACTCACAGGCTCTGCTGGCTGAAGCTTGTAAACCTGTGGTTATCCTCCTTCTTCTTCTGTGGGGTGTTTCGTCGTATGGTTATCATTATCATTGTTGTAATGGATTGACTGAGCTGACAACACCAACTGACTGAGCTGACTACACTGAAGGCTTTTCTCACAAACGGTTCACTCATGTTTGTGAGAGACAGACAGAGAGAGAGAGAGAGAGAGAGAGAGACTGAGAGAGGGGTTGAGTGAATCAATGCCCTGCAATAAAGTTTATTTCCACAACAATTTAACTAGCCCGTTAAACTTGGTGTTAAAATGTTAAGCGGCTATTGTGGTGATGCTGCATTGATGCTGTCAAAGTGAGGGACAGTCCAGTAAAACTGTGTGAATGTTAAGCCTCATTTGAAACCAACTGAAAAATGGCACACAACTTGACAACCAACACGAAAATGCAGCAACAGATTAGGTGAAGGTGACACTGAGCAGGTGCTTATTAAAAAATCAACATGATCCACATTAACATCCATCATGGTCGATTGATCCACTCATGCCCACCATGTGCGGAAAATTAGGATTTTAGCAGAGGAGTAACAGAAGTAAAAGGAGGGAGAGTAGCAAACCATGCAGGGGTCATTATTAGTTTATTTTTTGACCTTTTAATTGTAACTTTAAGTTACAAGAAAGCATCTGAACAACATCTCTGAGCACAATGCAAAAAGCAGAAAGGGCTTAGAGAACACAAAGAGAGGCTTTAAAATGCTCTTCAAAAATGTTCATGCATTAATAAAAGTTCAGCAGAAATCTTAACCGTGCTTAAAACAGCAGGGAAGGAAGGTTAAAATGAAATATTTTTTCAGAAAAGAAAATCTGAGAGCATTTTCCCCTCAGACAAACCACATCATCATCATTTCCAGAATCTGAGTTACAAAATGGTGTTTATCCATGTTTGAACAATGTGGTGAGAACCCTTACTGGCAAGTAGATGCTTCTGCTTTCTTCTATTGAGAATACTATACTATATACGCTGTTTTAAGACAGTCTGTCTAGTTTTAAATGACTCCAGTGGGGGCATTTCTTAAAAAGACAGCAATAACTCATGTTAGAGCAAAGAACAATAAATGCATCACACCTTCTTTCAAAAAAAAACAATGAAAACCCACTGAAGATAGACACCGTCTGGCTCTCATTTTTAAGAAAAAGGGTTAAAAACAGGCCAGAAGAAAAGCCTTAACAAGAACTTAACTAAGAGTTTTCCAGTTGGTTGTTATTTTCTAATTTTTTTCCATTTTTAACAGGATTCATTTTGTCTGTTTTCTAGCAGAGTTGCAGATGGCTTAAATAATGTACTTTTCAATTTCTCAGGTTTTAATTTACACACATTTACATTACATTTACACACACACACGCACACACACACACACAAATAAAGCCAGGCAAGGTGATCCTTTCTTCCCTTCTTTTTTCCTGCTGTCTGTTTTTCCATCAACAGAACTGTATTTACAGTTTCTCTAAGTCAACACAGATAGCACAACAAGCTCTGAAACACATGTTAAGGCTTTTACTTTGTTATTGAAGGTCTGGCAAAGCAAAGTGTTGATCACAGCTTCTCGGGGGTCTTACAGAGGGTTAATATTTTGTCTATATGTTAATCTATTTGTGGCAACCTGCTTTACTATCAGCACAGACCACCACATACTGATTTTCTTTTTTATACTATTAAAAAAAGGGTAAAGTATTGTTTTATTGTAGTGCTGCAAACAGCACACTGGTTCACTCAGCTCCTCCTGGTGCACCTGTCTGACTCTTAAACACATTGACACAGGATCCTTCTGGGAATAGCCTTTTCTCTTCTTGCTCTCTCTGTAACAAAACATGATCGTGCTTTTCACAGAGAAGACAGCTGGTTAAGTTTCTTTGCAGAATTTAAAGTTTGTATGTCAGTATCAAAAAGACCTAACACCCCTGCACCAAATTTAAATAAACTGCTGCATTCAGGTTAACTCTGATCATTCATTTTGCCTATACTCTTAACACAATGCTGTCAGTCTCCAAGGGATGGATGTGTGGGGATGACTACAGTCAAGTGAGCTGTCATTTGTAAAATGGTCATTTTGACAAATGGTAGTGTTATTTGTTTAATATCTGTGTAGCTTACAATAAGATAATAAAACAGATAGAAACTTACAAAAATGCACACTGGAAACATTTCTTTGAGGAAGGAATTATTGAAAAAGGGGAACAATGAAAATATGTTTATTTTAGCTGGTGCACTTACTAAAAAATCTTTGTGACAATCTGTGCCGGTAGTTAACTGATTAGAGAAGCTGAAACCTGAGGTGGATTGGTCGATAAACAAGTTTTAGCTCCTGTTTTTTCACTGACTCATTATTTTAAGAGCAATGCTGGAGCAACAGCATGGCAGCCTGTAACCTTTACAGTTTGCAGGGAGCATATCCTTTTCTCTTACAGCACCAAAACAGACAAAACTGGACCTCCTGACAGCAACCTTCAGCAGCCTAGCAGGAAAATGCTCTGTGGTGAACTGGGTTTTTAAACAATACTGGGAGTAAGAAGCACATGTTTACTTTCTGTGACTGAGTGGAAATTTTTCAAATCACATATGATGAAGATAGGCATTAGAACTTAATGCTTAATGGTATAAGATGAGATTGATGTAGGCTAATATTAAGGATGGGTCACAATTTGTGAACAGCATTTAAATATTTAAATCAACTATTGCTTTGTCTTTTTAAAAGAAATTCCCTTTGTTTTTTGTAACAATGCCTGGTAATCTCAAACTATTTCCTGGGTCTGGTTGCATTGGTAAAACTTGTGTGGCACATTTATTTCCAAACAAGGGCAATATTGCATTTGGTACAGCGTTTACTGTACCAAAGGCAATATTCGATAGATGTTTATTATTGCAGGATGTCATTGTACAAACAGGGGAGAAATTGTGAAAATAATACAGCTGTCGGAAAGTCCTGTGTGAAACTACTTTCAAAAACTGAATAATAAGGAGATGCAGTATAAAATCAGTCAGGTGAGGTGACTGTATTACCAGTCCAGAACAACTCAAAATAGTCACTGAAAGTGATGCTACCAGCAGAGGGGGTCTGTCTGCTGATTAACATCTGATGAAGTAAGTATGATGACAGATATGCAAAGCATACAAAGGCCACCATCTAGATAACAGCCAAAAAACCATGTATTTGTGTACCAATAGGGAAGATAGTTAATTTTTGAGGAATGGTCAAACAGTTCCCAGTCAACTTAACTTAGCACTTTTTGCTGCAGATTACTTCATGAAGAAAAGTTCATTAGTTGCAGCCCTAAGAGACTGACTGACCACACTGAACCTGTGCCTCTACTTATGCAAGTGCAGTGAGTGCAGTCTATCGCCATATCAGAGGGGAAAATAATGATTAATGTCCTTCTGAAGTCAGCTTCAGTTGGAACATTGGTCCATTAGTCTCCAACTAAGATCAAAGTAATTAAGTTTAAAGTTCACACTGACCATCTGGACTTTTTTCATTGGTTCATATCTGCAAAACAATTTCCAAAGCCAAAATGAGCTCTGATGAATTTTTGCTACAAATTTCATACATTAAAAATTTTGGATCTGTAAAGCATTTAGGCCTTTGTGACAGAAAACAATGTTTTGATAAGTAGTCAAACAACTTCTGCTGACAGGCTTCATGAATCTTTCTTCAGTGTTGTGAATTGAATGAATGTATTTCCTTACATGACCCTGTTATCAATTTCAGTTTCAAATCAAAATGACAGATGACAAACAGAATCCCTGCAGGAAGGGGCTGAGGGAGCAGGATTAATTTTGGGGAATGATTAACTGCTCGAGTTCTGTTTGAGGGGCACCTTCATTCAATATACCATTCTATTAAAAAGGAAATGGCAGAGAGCTACATTAGTTAAGAGCAAAAGATTTCTAAGCCGTCCAACTCTTTTTGACCTGAAGAAACTTCAACCCACTCTTTAATGTGATTAGGTAAGCCAGGAGGATGCTGAGGTTGTGAGGCAGGTGAATGTGGGTGAGCCTCTCCTGACCTGACATGACAGTTCGAGGTCTGCAGCTCTACTCCAAATATG
Source organism: Acanthurus lineatus (assembly GCA_029814665.1). Classification (NCBI taxonomy): domain Eukaryota; kingdom Metazoa; phylum Chordata; class Actinopteri; order Acanthuriformes; family Acanthuridae; genus Acanthurus; species Acanthurus lineatus. The sequence continues at coordinate 4,214,571 of JAPZDV010000021.1, forward strand.
AGCGATAACTCAGAGAATGCTTCAATCTGTTACAAAGAAGTGTTCAGCAGAGAGAGCTGCTACTTCGCTGTTGTTGTGGTGAGCAATGTCTGTACTCAGGTATGTATGCGGAACAACAGCCAAGTTTGCAAAGTATTTAATAAACTAGGACTGGCTGAGTTTCCATTTGGTTGTTGGCCATATGAACTGGGGCTGTGCATATATTTCACAGTCAAAGCTGACACTTTGCTGGATCATTCTGAAAATGAATGACGCCACTTTTCACCAAGTTCTAAGTAAATTACTAACTGTAAAACTTTCCACATGTTTACTTTTGTAAATAGAAAAAAAAAATGTTTTTCATTATCACGAAAACACCAATCATCCAGAGTTCCTCTTCATGACCTTACTTTCAATAGTAATACAAGGCTGCCGAGTAGAGCTACATGCTGATGGAGTGCATTTATTAAGGCTTAAAAAGAAAAACCTGGATGTCTGTCTTTCTTAATGCAAGACACTCTCTCTGAGAGGCACCTTCATTTATCCAGGTGGATTAATTAGACAGGCTGAGCTTCTATATCTCGTGATGCCAATCAAACTGAGGCAGGTTAATCCAGCTGCCACTAATTAAAAAGAGTTATATGAGACAAGGCCAAAATGAAAAATACAATAGATGTTATGCATTGTCATTTAATTTTTTATTATAACCATCATCATCATCTTCCTTAACCATCATTTTTCTACTTTATTTATGTCATTCATTGTTATTATCCACTGTTTCTATATCAAAAAACTGCAGTGAGGATTTATAAATAAGGAGGCCTGAAGAGAAGTTCAGACAAAGTCTTGACAGAGGGATAATGAGAAACATACTAATATAATTATTAACTAAATAAAGTCACTGCTACACACATATGTGTATTTTCACCTTAGTTATTGTGCATGTGTAGAACACAGTAAACAGAGCAAGTTTCTAAGAGAAAGTCCCAAAAAATTATGCTTCCCATAATGTCTTTATTTTTTCAAGATTTTTATCAGCCCCTTTTTTCTGTACAGCTAGCCAAGAGTCCCTGTCAAACTCATGTACAACAAGGGCTGGGCACATCAGGAAAAAATATGATAATGATTACTTTTCCTTGCTGAGATTCTACCTTTTCAGGCGATGAAAGGATTTGCTGTGTTTCATGTCTTGCTTTGCACCAACTGGAAGCACATTTCCAGACCGTCTTAATCTGCACTTCATCACTTCTGAGATATTCAAACCACTTTCATATAATTGATTTTGTGTCAGCTTTTTGTCAATAATTTCCTCATCTTAAAGGGATTGTGCCAGCTCATTTTCAGCACTTTTCACATAACAAGCTCAATATGGCTGTATGAAACAAACCAGGTGTCGATTTTGAGGAGCAGGAAGTTACTGCAGGCAGAGAGGCCAAAGAATAAGACAACAAGTTTGTGTTCAGCTTGTTCAATAGGTGTTTGTTTAATCACACTGTCTACCATTTGCACATTGTTTTATTGTTGTTGACTCAAGTAAAAATTATCTTTGAACCTGCTTTATTCCGTCCGCTGTGGGCTCCGCTCTGAAGTCTGACTGCTGTCCTCTGTCTGTATGTGAGGAATAAAGCCCCGCCTCTAAGCAGAGCGGAAGCAGGGAGGCAGAAGTCGCTCTCCTGTTCCTCTGTATAACTCATATTTTTCTCCTTTCCAGAGAACATCCACAATAGCATCCATTTTATTCACCGGTAGCTTTACAATGTTTTATGGTAGGAAATGGGTGTGTACTCTAATGTGTAAGCCAGGAACTGCACACTGACTGACTGAACATTGTTGCATTTACCTCTGTTATGTAATTGGCTATTTAATTTAAGCATAGAGTAAAAACCTCCCAAGGGTTATCATTCTTTCTGACATAAATCTTACCTGCATACCATAGCGATTGTTCTACTGTCAAGCTGTAAAAACAACTCTGTCATTACCTTGGTTAGCAGTTCAGCTTCGCTGTAAAAGGTAATAGTACAATGATAATAGCATTCCTGTTAGTGATAAACTGCGTTGAGTCTGCAGTGACAATTTGGCAATTTGAAAAACTTTAGAATTAATTATTAATTTATAAAATGATGATGATGATGGATATAAAGATGAAGAAGCATCTGTGGGAATATTCACAAGTATTATTTGGCACAAAATGTCCATACAATAACACCTAAAAATCAACAAAGAATACTTTTAAAGTCTCAAAAAATGTATTTAAACCTTCCCACACCTTCCCTCCCCAAATTATGTAACAGTAAAAACTCCAAACTTCTGCTTGTTAGAACTTATAAACGTGAGGATTTCTTTCACTTTTTCTCTTTTTAAACTTTTCTTCAAATTACCTTTTTAGAAATGTTTAGGTTCATTAGATTTAGTCTGATTCAGCTATAGAAAGATAAAACTAATATTATCAATACTTTATGGACATACAGTTTGAATTTATGGGATTCTGTCATGAGAAGCAAAAACGTCATTAAAAAAATCAAACATTGTCAACTAGTTTACATATTTTCGAACATTCTGTTCCTTTGTATTTCTGTTTACTTTACTCTGTGTCAGTAATATGATAAGAGCTAAAAATTCAGTCCGTTAATCAGTTAGTATATTGTGGGGAAGTTGTATCCCTAATGCTCTTGAGGTAACTGTTAACATGTAACCCTGACATTTCTCCTGATAACACAACACGTAATAGTGCTGTGTGGGTGAGACACTAGACCCTTCACAGCAGCACCACACAAACTGGTCAACACTGCGTTCATCATGGCTCTCAACCAGCTAATTAACTGAGTCTGTTCGTATTATTAAGCTCCTATGATGCATCGTTAAAATGCTAATATATTGCCTACTATTCATTACTACACTCCGAATCTATCTACATTGTACATGAAAACCATTTAGATGATAACAGGACACTTAAGTGTACAGTAAAACCCAGATTAATGAGCTCCCACTATATTTTCTTATCAGCTTGGTGTTAAAAGGTGTTTAATAGTTTCCTGGCGAAAACACAAAGGTGGTCCACACTGTTCATCCTGGCAGCTGGGGAGATCATGGACAAAGCATTTCTATTTCTCTCTCCTTAAGCCAGCACCACGGCTACGGTCTGACAGTCTCCTTAAATGCCTCCTCAGATACATTTAATCTTCTCATCCAATGCTGCTCAATCTTCCTACGGCTAGTTAACCCAGCACAGATAGATTAATGAGAAATTAATCCCTTAATTTTCTGTAAAGGTCTCCCCTTTCTTTAACCAGATAAGCTGCTATAAGACTTTACCAGATGATAATAGTAATAATCAGGATTTATAAAGGCCTTTTTGTTACAAAGCATGTTTATCTCAGTGTGGACACCATCAGATAATGAGAAAAAGGGAGATGGTTTCATGACAGTTGTTCTCTTTTTTTAAGAGCAATTATTCAGCCTGTATCACATGAATTACTTATCTATAATTGTTTCCAAACATGGAGAAAAAAAGACCTAATGTTGAAATGATTAATCAATTAATTTTGTCTACAGAGAACTAATCAACAATATTTGAAATTGATTCCCCTTTTAAGTCATTAATCATGCAGAAAAATCAGTCATTACTGGTTTCAGGTAATATACTTCCCTTCAAAAATGGCAATAAATGTGTTTGCTTTTCTCTGACATTTTGTAGACGAAGCAATTGCTTCATGAAATAATCACATTTCAGATACACTTGATGAACTAGTAAACAAAACTTCTTAAGCAATGCATTTTCCTGCTGGCAGGGGAGTTTCACAAAGAGAAGCTTGAATTGTTTTCCCATCAGTTAGAAATTATATTTCCCCATTTGCTTCTGGGAAGAATTATTAATCATTCCAAAATAACATGCACAATGCAAAGTGTGAGTGTGTATGTGTGTGTGTGTTAGAAACTACAGCAGATCTCCCAGCGCTGCATGTATTGCTCCTCCGTAGGTAGCTATTTCCTGCTTTGCCTTGTCATTAGTTTGTTATCAGCCACTAGCTTACAGGTGACTCACACACACAACGAACAATGACACCATACATCAACTGGCTGCCTGGCAACCAGCATAGCTCCGACTGACTGCGCAGAAAGGGGGTGATAGAAATCTCGGAAAAAAGAGGACACTGCGGGGAGCAGAATTTTATCAAACTTTCTTTCAGGAACTCCAGTAGGCATCAAAAGTTACATGAAAGCACAAACTAGAAACTAGATGAGCGGGTCCATGCGTCATTATCCCTGAAGTACTTTGAAAAGTGCAAGGAAATAATGTGCTCAATGCAGCCGAATCAGCATCAGGGTTGACTTTTTGCAGAGGCAAAGATTTTTTTTGTGGCTATGCTAAGCTTCTGCCAGATAAAAGAACTGTGAGACTGAATGACTTTGGTCTCTCAGTGGACTATAAACTTTCTACACACCATGACCAAAGGAACTGAGAAAAAAAGTCTGTGAACGAATAAAACCTTTTGGTTTTCCTGTGTATAATATAGTCCATTGTGTCATTGTTTTGATGTGCCTGTATATTCCACCTCATTCAACAGATAGAGCAGAAGCCTGTGATCTGTGCCTTTACAATGCTCTGCCAACAAACACTTTCCCAGCACTTTCTATATCTGTACAATTAAAACATCCAGCATATTATGGAGAAAGAACAATGTATTGTCTTACTAAAGCCTCCTTTGGTAACTTTATTCCTATAGCTAAAAATCATGGTATTGACATGGTATCAAATGGGAACCAACATTACAGGAATTTGAGGACAATGTAATAAACTGCAAAGATCGTGGTAACAGTGCAACATAATGTAAGCATGGAGCAAATTTGATGTTTCTGGTCATAATCATATAGTGAAAAAAAATTCTGTATCCAAATCAAGCATAAACCAGTGAACACTGATAAATGGTGTATGGTGAGACAGAAGATCGTTATGGTTTTTTGTTGTTGTTGTTGTTGTTGTTTTTTATTTTACTTTCTAACCAAAAATTAAAACAGCTCAGAACATGTGTTGGGTGAGGTTAAAATAAGGTGGTTTCTGGTCTCAGTATTTAAATATACCAAACAAAGATGCAACAACAGCCAGATTCCACTTGGATCTTATTTTAAATCACAGTTTTAAAAAACTACCAAACATTCAACCGGACACTGAAAATTCCATGGTTGGCCGAAGAATAAATTAACAAATGGGAAAATTATTTGATGTGAACCAACTACTTTTCTTCTTGTCAAATAGGTAAAACTATTCATTTGCTCACTCATTATGCCTCATTAAGTCGTATTATTCTCCCTATTTTCCTGAATCAACATGCAGCTTAGGTTGCTTTGGCTTACTTGCTGCATAAGTAAAACAAATGCCTTTAGAGTTACTCCAGGAGTCCCGTGATTTCCAGTGTGACCTCCGTTCCAAGTACCTGTGGTTTCCCTGCATTGTGTTGTCAAATCAGTGTCACACCATATTCACACTGAAAGAGCCAAACCAATGTCTGTTTTCCTGCCAACAACAACAGCTGCCATGGCAGCACACTGGGAGGTCTGCTTTATAGGAGCAGGTCACTTCTCTGAGAAGAGCAATAAGAACATTTTGCTCCTTATGCTCAACTGTTTGTACACAGAGTTATCGGAGAGTGGGTGTCCTGCTGGAATAACCTTCATCACATCACAACATGCAGATAAAGACAGCACTCTGATTCCAACTGCTGCTAATATACAGTAAGGCTAAAGAAAATGGTAGTTAAGTAAAATAAAATGTCATTAAAAGTAAACTGCATTCAGATCTGACCCTTATTTTACTGTAGTTTTGCTCTTAGATCATTAATTACAACAAATTGTGAGCTGGGGTTTTCAGTGTGTGTGTGTACGTGTGTGTGTGTGTGTGTGTGTGTGTGTGGTTTTTAAGGAATCACAAATGTATCCTCGCACACCTACCAGATCATCACAATAATCCTGAAATGCCTCCACACTACTGGCACAACCTGTATTAGGGTTGCTAAGCCAAGTGCCGTCGAGTTGGCAGACACACTGATTAAGATTAAGTCTAGTTCTGGAGCTGAAAAAGCTGTAAATCTTAGGTTTACACAGCACAAAAAGGGAGGGGGGGGCTCACACTCCAGTGCATTGCTTCAAAGGAAACTAAAACAGCGATAGAGCACATGGGAGACCAAACCTCCCGCCAGGCCAGCCAAGTCCTAAGACGGGACAGCCTGTACACACTGAAACTCCAAGCTGCTTTCATCACTGCATTCACACTGTCTATGTCTAAATGAAAACACTGCAGTCAGTGTGTCCACTCATTTGTTTCACCACTTTTACCCTAATTTTGATGATTTGTCATGCCATTCTCTAGGTACTCACTTGAAAAGGGCATCAAGCAGTCAAACTACTACACATATCACCTTCACATGCATTGGAGTACAATAATAACAATATATTGCAATTCAGCTTGGCAGTTTTTTCTTTCAGTGCTGAAGGGAAAAGTCCCCATGTTGAACTTACACAGTTACAGTGCTTCCAATTAAGCATCAGAAATACAAACCAAACAACAAACACTTCAGTAATATTCCACTTCCCATTACTTAGTCAGTTTATATTTTCACACTGCTAAATCAAAGTTAACAGTTAATCCCACCTGTGACAGCAAACCAAATCAAAAAGTTAATTCTGTCCTGATAAAAGTTGCTGCTTTTTGTCAAGCATACGTGAGCCGAATGAATGAGTGGGCCACGATTAATTCAGAAACATTTCATGTCGTATTCTACCTCATATGTTCTTTAAAAAATAATCGAGGATATGAATATGTGCAATATTTGAAAGGGAGTTTTGCCAAGGCGCCACTTACCCGTATCCTTCTCATCGCAGCCACTATCTCCACTCTGCTGCTCGGCCGCGCCACATCCAGGCTGCCAATGTACTGTTGTCAGGAAGGCAAGACATGACAGGTACGACACGTAAATAAAAACAAAAGCTGGCATTCACTTCACTTTTATTAAGTGAAACAAGTCAAGTGTCGACTTGAGTTAATGTCAATGATTAACTCTGCGTAACTTCAATCTCTCAACTAGCTAACAACTTGCTTTCTTAGCTAACCAAATCAGTCATGATTACGTTTCGACCCCGAACGAGTCGCCCTACGTGGTTTAAGTTACCTTGCCCAGTTTTTAATACAAAGCTTTTACAGAGAAGTAGAGTATTAAATATTTCACTGTGTGGACAGGTTGGTTACCGAACACTACACTCGAAAATAAACGTTACATATGAATAAGTCGTTAACGACTATTACACTTCACAGCTACGTACGGATTCAGCGTTACCTTTGCCTCGAAGTTGATCCCATGCTGGAATGCTTCCTCGTTGTGCAACGGGATCCTCAAATCATGTCCATCATCAACGAGGTTATACTTGGTTTTTGCAGGCATTTTCAAACTATGAACTACTCCACACTATGTGAAGGACCAAGAGAACAGTAAAAGAAACGAAACGGGTCGGGTTTACAAGCAAGTAATCCAAGAAAAAAACAATTCCAAATCCGGTTAGTTCATGTTCTCCAACGCAGCGAACCGTCCCAGCATTGCAACGCTCATACACCGCCCTTAACAGCGGCCAAGTGGCGGCAACTCCTCCACTGGCGCTCCGGCGAACTGCTGCCCTGTTAATATTTACCGTAACAGCTTTAAAAGCACATGCAGGCTGCCAGAAATAGCGACGTACGAGGACAGATGTGTTTTCCCGACTTTTCCGGTGGTGAGTGTGGAAGTTGGTTGGGTCCTGCCTCCTGCCCCGGACTCTCCCCCCGCATGGAGGGAGGGTGTGATTGGAGGAGTCCGGGGATTCCACCTGTTTCCATTGGAACAGAGGCGCACCGTGGCTCTTTGGAGGAGGGGCCCTAAGACTGGTACTTGCCCCCTCTCTCGCCTCCTGCCTCACTCACAAACGCACACACACACACACACACACGCACGTTTACACGCACAAAACGCCACGCACTCACGAACACATACACACGGGAATAACCTGAATGCCAGTCACGCAAACTAAGGAATGGTGATACACATCCTGTTTTTTTTTGTTTTTAATTTATGTTCTGTGAACAGTGATTATAACTTTTACTTTTAATAACATCTTTGAAAAATGGGTTTACAAAGTGCTTTCACAGTTATTGTTGGCTTTGTTATTGCAGAGGTGATGCATGCATCTGGAAATGTAGCACTAGGAAAATGAATTCCTTTTTGACTAGTACAAGAGGAATGGACTAATTAAATTGAAGAAAACACAGGCTGCGATAGTTGCCAGAGTGTTAATTCAATATCCTGAGAATTAAACTCTAATCCAGTCTGTTGTGATTAAAATAATAAATGTTGACATGGTTTTACAGATGGGGCTGATGTGTGGTAGTCTCAAACTTCTGCCTCAGAATAAAATAGAGAGGGCAAGGCTACCAACTAGTGGCCATTTGGAGACATCATGGACAGAGAAAGAAACTTTCTGACATTTCTCTCTTATTTTTCATTCTCCAGCACATACATGGGACGGGCAATGGTAAGCACCATCACCTCACAGCAAGAAGAGTTTGCATGCTATCCCTGTGTCTCAGTGGATTCCATTTGGGTGCTTCAACTTCCTTCCATAGTCCAAAGACATCCAGGTTAAGTTAATTGGCTACTCCAGATTGCCTCTAAGTGTGACTGGTTGTTTGTCTCCTTATGTCAGCCCTGTAATGAAGTGATGATATATCCAAAGGTGGTTGATAGCAAATTCACATGAATATAAGCCGCTGGGGGAATGCCAAGGTTTTACACTTTTTTGTGAATGACTCGTTGCTCAAATAATTAATTTGGACAAAACCTGCCACAAGGGCAGAGTCTCACCCCTTTGAAGTTATTTTAGAGCAGATATATTGTCTCTCCATTTTTTCAGTGCGATATCCACAAAAAACACTGAATATAAACTCAAAACCCCAAAACCTCTGAATTTTATTTCTTGTGTTTCTCTTTATGCCTTAGACACAGTCTTGATATGAACAGACTGCTAAAATCACCAAATGTAAGGACAGAAATATCACATCTTTCCTTTGTCTATTAGAGAGCAAATGCTTTTTCACATAAATTATGATTTAAAAAGTTGAAGTGGCTTTTAGGAAAGAGTCAAGGATTTCTATTTTGTAACTGTGTGTTAAGTCAGTGAGTAAAGTGATTCCATAGGTTAAAAACAAGTACCTACATGTTAATAAAAAACACATTTATTAATAAATAAGGTGCGTTTAGCCATCTGCAGGTCCAGTAACATAATTTCATAATGATTAAGAATTGTTTTAGTAGGAGTCACAACATACATATGATATTACATAACCACTAACATAAAAATATTATCAGCTTAAACACAATCTAGTAATAACATACAGTTAAATATATCAATTTTCTACAAGGATAACATGCTGTTGTTGTTGATACTTTAAAAAGGTACTTAATGCTGGGCATCTTCCACTTGCTCTTTTCCAGCATCTGGAAAAACAGCGTCTTCAGTTGCAGAGACCTCCCATAAACCACAGTGATATGTAGTCAGTAGACTCAGTGGAGTTGTGTTCATGTTTAATGCAGTTGTAACGTTGTATAATGCACACACCATCTGTGTCATCTTGGGAGTAAACACGCAGCGCTCCCCTAAAGGTGGTCCCAGACAGGGAGGGAAGGGGAAGTGGGGCAGCAGTAATTCACATTCTCACCACCTCTTTGAAATATATGGAGTACTGCAGCTAATGGTGTCCTGAGGCTTTATACGGCTGATGCTGCATATGATTCACTCTGTATGTTATGGGTGTCAGGGATCGAGTTTGTCGTGTTGTTGTTTGTCTCGTTCACTTCCTGTTTTATTTTGATAGTCTCATCTCTCTTTGTATTGTCTCTATGTATACTTCCTCCCTTTGTTCTTTTCCCACCTTTAGTGATTAGCCTAATGTGTTTCACCTGTCTTGTTGTCTCCCTGCCCTCATGTGTATTTAAGCCATGCTTCCCTTCCCTCTGTTGCCAGTTCATCTTGTCTTCATAGTGAGCAGTGGTTCAGCAATCTTTGTCTGATAGTTTCCTTGTGTACAACCATTGTTCCTAGTTTCCTGGTTTCTGAATTTGTCTAGAGATTCTGTACTTTTGCCTTGAGCTTTTGTTTACCTGGTAACGAATTTCGACTGCATTAAAAGACCCTGAGACTGCCTTTTCCTGTGTGCTGCTGCATTATTATGTGCGCCTGCCTGTGAGTTCTTGACAACGGGATTCAAAAATGGCACCTGGTACCAAATTTGTCATTTATCATTTAGCCTTATTGATTATCATCCTACATCACTGTATACAGTGAGACTATGAGCAATGCCAGAGTCAATGGACTAATAAAATTCGGTGACAGAGCTAGTTGTTGACAAGCAACTTGGTCACGAGGCTAACAGCTGAGCGGCATCAGCTGACAGCAATCTGTGTATCCAGGCAATCTGTCATGGGGCCTAAGAAGCAAATTACGAGCGAAGAGATCGACAACTTAAAGAAGTTGCTGGATTCTCTTGCTGACAGGAAGAAAACAAAAGAGGCAGAGAACAAATACAAAATATATAAAAATAAATTAACCAATATTTTAAGAAACTGTAAGAAAGAATATAATAAGAAAATGTTGGTTGATAATAGAAATGACATTAAAGGAACATGGAACATATTGAATAGTGTAATAAAAATGTATCTGGAAAGATGAGTTATCCCAACTACTTTACGGACAATGATAAAGAGGAATATGATATGCATGTTGCTGCAAATAACATGAATAAATTCTTTGTAAATGTTGGACCTGACCTTGCAAGGAAAATTCCTGACCAGGGTAGATTGGAGGATGTGGGAAGGTTTATTGAAAAAAAACAACACTCGATGTTTCTCACAGCAGTAGATGAAAGTATGATGAAGTACTTTTTTAGTATGATCATATAAATATCATCACAATCAGTAGATTTTTTATTTTTACATTTTGTAGTTATTTCAATAATTTTCCTTTCATCTACTGCTGCGAGGAACATCAAGTGTTGGTTTCTCTCAATAAACCTGCCCACATAATTGCAAAACCACTATCATACATCTGTAACTTATCAATTCAAATAGGGAAATTTCCACATAAGATGAAAATAGTAGAAGTTGTTCCTCTGTACAAAGCTGGCAAAAAAAATTTATTCACAAACTACAGGCCAGTCTCACAATTTCCACAATTCTCTAAGATTCTTGAAAAACTTTTTAATAGCAGATTAGAAAATTTTTTATCGATAAATATCATCTACTCACTGACCAGTATGGATTTGGGGAAAGAAAGTCAACATCACTTGCAATACTAGATTCAATTGGACATGTCACAAACACCATTGATCAAAAAGCATATGCTACAGGATTATTTATTGATTTTAAAAAAGCATTTGGCACCATAGATCATAAAATAGTAATTAAAAAACTTGAATTATATGGAATCGGAGGGTAGTTCTGGACTGGGTTAGCAGCTATTTGGATAATAGAAAACAATATATGTCCAGCTCGGAGATACCTGCTCATCATGTTTTGACATTGTTTGTGGAGTCCCCCAGGGGTCAGTGTTGGGCCCCAAACTGTTTATTTTATACATGAATGATATATGTAATGTTTCAGATGTTTTAAAACCTTTTTTTTGTTTTGTTTTCAGATGACACATATATAATTTGTTCCGGTCATGGTCCGAATGAAGTACTTTCATTAGTTAACTCAGAAATGAGAATATTAAAATTATGGTTTAATAAAAATAAGCTATCATTAAATCTGAGCAAAACAAAAATAATGTTATTCAGAAATGACAGAGAAATTACACAAACAACAGTTCAAATTGATAGGGTGGACATTGAAAGGGTAACAGAAACCAAATTTCTAGGAGTAATAATTGATGAAAATCTTAATTGGAAACCTCACACAAAACATCTACAGTCCAAAGTCAGAGTTTCCAAAGTTTCATTCTTCAAAAAGAGCAGTTAGGGTAATTAACAGAGTAGGTTATAGGGATCACACACATTCATGTTTCTTCAATCAAAACTGTTAAAGTTCACTGATCAAATAGAATATCAAACAGCACAAATCATGTTCAAAAGCAAAGAATAATCATCTACCAGGAAATATTCAGGGCATGTTCAGTCAGAGAGAAGGAAAATATAATTTAAGGGGATTGTTTTATTTAAAAAATGTAAAAGTAAGAACTACAAGGAAAAGCTTTTGTGTATCTGTTTAAGGGGTGAAACTTTGGAACTGTCTGAATGATGAATTGAAACAATGTCCAAACATAGAGCAGTTTAAGAAAAAGTATAAAAATATGATCTAAGTAGATAAATATCACTGAAGGTTGACATATTCATTCTTCTCTTCATTAATATTTGTTTCATTATATTATTTGATTGTTTTCTTTCCGTTGTTTTTATGTTTACTTGTGTTTATGTCTTTAGTTTTTACTATGTTTAATTATTGTTCATGTTCAAAATAAAAAGAAAAAAGAAAGAAAGAACTTAATTCCTTCATTTAATTTGTGAAAGCTACCAAGGTCATGCATCTTTGAAGAGACAAGTAAGAAATAATTTGAGAAAATGTCGAAGTTGAAATAACAAAGTCTCAAGTTTTCCAACACAGGTTGACATCGAAGCCCACACAGCACTCATATTATGCAGCATTTTGAAGGATATCCTTTCAAAACTGCTGTGTAACAATATTTTTCTCTAAAAGTCCCCAAAGTCATGACCACCTTGCTCTCATAGCAGCAGAACAGCAAGATTGCAGACAAGAACAGCTGTTGTCTCTGCATGAGGAATTATTGCTGAATACAACTAGCTCCCCTCTGAGGGACCCCATGTGCTATTAAGGCTCTTTAAAAAGGATATAGAGTAAAGCTAATCCCTGCCATGTCTACAAATACATGTTGATCTGTTGATTAGGGCTTTGGCTTTTAAAGCATATGCTCCGTACATGAAGAAGGTTTTGGAGATCAGTGGGTTTTGGAAAACAGCAGGGTTCGACCTAAAAGCCAAAAGGCAACATGTGAGGCTTTAAAAGCCACATTGCAAACAATCTGGGCAAACCTCAGCCCACAAGTGTGTCATGACGTCAAAGAAGGCCATTATTTCTACACAGTGACAGTAATCCTGTATAAGACAGTGGGTGTTACATGTATTAGACAAGTCAGACGTAATGATGTGTTTGCCCTCAGGTAGGATAAACTAAAATGGTAACTCTTTGATTTCAAATGTTTTAGGCTGTTTGCCTAATTCATGCTGGGATAGAGATAACACACAACAAGTGACTCAGAAATTAAATGGATAGTTGCGGTTCTAAGGTTGATGTTCACAGGTGTCTGTCTTTATAAGGAACATAATCCAATATCTGTTGTATTTGGTATGACAGGCTCAAAACACATTTTTCACTGCTGTATAAAAGAGAATATTTATGTGAAAAGAGCATTTTTTCCCAAGTATTCTGTTGGTTTTGTTGAAAAACATTTGCAGTGGAATCTGTCAGTTGTTTTCAACTCATTCATTTAGCTTTTACATGTACTTGAGTATCAAGGTTGCAGTGTCCCTGGGGTGGATCCATTGAGATAACAGGAAAGGGGAGTAGCAGCATGTACTGCTGTGTACCAGTGCCTTTTTTACACTGTAGAACCAAATGTAGATACAGAGATCAAAATCTTTCAAAAACCAATAGAGGATTCAAAAATGCTAGTGCCCACAAGTTATGCCAAATTAGCAATAATCCTAAAATAGCTTTTGTTCAGTTGCATGTATAATCTAGGGGTGCTATTAAAAAACTTGAGGAGTTTTATTTCTGAATAGTTGAAGGTACCCTGTGGAGCTTCTTACCATTTCTCTCACAAAGCAGTGTTTTAGTGAGCTTGTTTCTTAAGCACACTCACAAGGACACACAAATGTGACTCACAAGCAATGCACATTCTTACCGTGTAAGCTATTGTGCACTGTGAAAGTTTCAAATGATTCCTTTTATTGATAGAGGTGGTGGCATGTAAAGGACTGTAGCAATGCTTGAGCTCTGACAAAAAGAGAGAACACTGCTAGGTAAGGCAAACATGCAGTAATAAGAGTTGACTATGGAAAAGATTTGAGGAAAGAACAAACTGATTTGTTGGGCCTCAGTGATACACACAATTTAGTTTGATGGTAAAATCTGAATGTAAGCATTATATTCTTTACCTAAAAGAAAATTTAAGGACAGCTTTCAATATAAGATGAAGAATAAATGCAGGACAGTTTACATTCACATTTTGTTTTAGGGGGGCTCTGAGGTCACTGTCCATTGTAGATATGTTTATTTTGTTCCTTTTAAGAGAAAACTAGGTGATTGTGTTGATATTTGTTGAACTTGGTTCACAAGTCACTATGGCATGGTGTTAAGCTTACCCAGAATGTATGAGGCAGTTTTTTAAATAACTCCCTGCATATAGTGGGTACTCCATATTTTATACAGTAGTAAGCAGTAAGTTGATTTTCCATCAACAGCTGTAGAGTTGCACACCTGTAATTTTCTCATCTATAAAATGTACCAAATTGTACTGTGGGACCTCTGAGGGAACCATATAGTTGACACATTTGCACACTCAGTGTCTCTATGCTCTATAGTGCTCCAGAAGTAAGGGGTTTTAGACACAGCCTGAGACTGTTTTTGTAAACCAATTCAACCATTTCTAAAATGTCTCTCTATTTACACTGAGCTGGTATGCTTCACATCCTAAAAACTCAACTTTTCAAAAATGCCCTCTTGAGTGGACTAATCTGAGTACACCAGCCACATGTTTCAGTGTGGACCAGCTTTGGTTTTCTTTTAATGCCAACTCCATTGAGTGTAGGTCAGTGTGTCGGGGGGAGCCCTGAAGCTTAGATACTCTCTCTCTCTGACATCGAACTCAGCAAGCACACACACAAAAACTGCATGTGCACACAATAATGTACACGAACACACACGCACGCACACACAGAGCCTTACACATCTCGAGGGCATCTTAAGCTGAATTAATAATGGTGATTTTCACAGAATATGGGGCACACAACTAGAGGAGTACATCCACTGCTCCTAGGAGAGTTTCAGAAAAGAAGACGAACAAGACAGGAAGCAGTGGGACAAATGATGACAACAATACATGTCTAATTGTACCCGAGG
This sequence comes from Acanthurus lineatus, assembly GCA_029814665.1. NCBI lineage: Eukaryota > Metazoa > Chordata > Actinopteri > Acanthuriformes > Acanthuridae > Acanthurus > Acanthurus lineatus. The sequence continues at coordinate 4,229,759 of JAPZDV010000021.1, forward strand.
GTGTGTTACAACATGGAATACTAATTGAACAGAGAAGTTGCAGCTCACACTCAAGGGCAGATTACCAGAGATATAATCTGCCTCTGATACACAAACAAACAACATCTATTGTATGTATATACAGAGACTTTTAAAACCCAGCACTAATTAAATAACGTGCTTGGGCTGCAGTTAAAAGACTTTGTTATGACTGCTGAGGCACCAGATGAAAAGCTGGGCATACATTTTAAATAGGACAGTTCAGTGTTGTATTCAGTTGAATATTTCTATTTGGTAATGTAATTAACATGAGGCTGAAATTATTAATGAGTGGTTCGATGTTTGGAAAAGAGGATCCCTTCATTTAGATGTTTGGTTAAATTAGGCTTAGAATGACTCCAGAGGGCTCATTAATAGCCTTTTAAATTTCTCAGAGCAACCAACACTTTCCAAACTTGTCTGTATTGCAGTGAATATTTACATCATCTGAATTATTTAATGATGTTTATGAGAAAGAGTCTGGAACACTTCCAGTACATCTTAGGGAAGCAGCCTGGTCTACAGAGCTGTTTAAAAAGATGAAAGTTAGGGCCAAGTCAGTCATCTCTCAGAGACTTGATTGATCACTGAGAAATGTAAAGACTTAGAAGCTGGAGTCATGCTAACAGCTCTGTTAGACTCCGCTTAAACACAGTGGTGCTTGAAGGTCAATGAAAATATCAGCTTGTCAGAACCTTAACAATATCAATGCTTACATCCTGATTTTTTGCAGTTAATCTTCACCACGATCATCATGTTTAGTTTAGCATGCCAATTAGCATGGTTAAAAAATATTGGTAATCAGTAAGTTCTCAAGAGATTTTAACCATGATCAAAAGTCAGGGGATTCCTAAGGTCAGTTGAATTTGTTTTCTGGTTACCATGAATGTACCAAATTTTATAGTAATCCATCTATATATCCAAGTAGTTAGCAAATATTTTCATCTAGATCTTCGTGGGAGAAAAAAACAGAAATACACATTCTGTCAAACAGAAGGATTTGATAATTATGTATCCATCATACATTAAAGCTCCTCTCATGTTTTTGTCCTCACTGCTGTCTGCTTTTTTTTTTTTAACCCATAACAATCTGATGTTTCTGACATGACTATTGAAGACCGTTATAAGATTGTAAAGTAAAAGTAAAGTAAAGTAAAGTAAAAATAGAGGAAAGGGTGACACCATGTGGAGACATTATGTAGTGATAACACACCTCAGCTGATCACAGTCAATTTGATTATGTAACAGAAATGCATCCAAAACTATGCATATTGCATTCATGTTTTAGTGTAAATGACTTCAGACTAGAAGTTACAAGCTTAATTATACTGTGAGATTGTTTTCAGCTCACCAAATGCATTAAACATTCACAGAAGGAGACAATCTCTAACAACCAAAACAACCAGCACATATTAAAAAACAGCTCATGTCACTTTAAATTCCTTTTTGGTGTCAAAGAAACATTTTAGCACCTCCCAGAACCCCAGGGGAGCATTTACCTTTTGGTAAAAGTTGAGTCAAAGGTTTTTGGGGTTTACCCACTATTGTATTTGTCTTAGAGTCTTAGAATTTTTTTTCTTAAATCTAAAGTTCAGGTGACCGTTAACTAACACAGGTGATCCAAACACTGATGCCAAATTACAGAGAAGAGCTTGGGAACATGAACAACAAAGAAAACAGACATACCAGGGCAGGTATATGTGCAGGACTAATGAAGAAAAATGGAAACAGGTGTGTAGCACTGTATTTGGGGATTGTTAACAGGTATGCAGGTATGTGGGGAGTGAGCTGACTGGAGGAAATGAAAATATGGGGACATCTGGTGGCTGGATGGACAAATGACATATGGTGAGCATAACAGAGGGGCACAAATGAAAAAAAAGTTGGGGAGGAGACAAAACTCTACCCAGATTAATTTAAATATCAAAATCTATACTCTCTGTTGACTGGTATGCCTAATTCTTTGCAATGTAGACTAAATATTGCATATTATATATTTATTTTATTGCTTTCAGAAAGCATAATTCAAGAGGAACTAATGCCGTGTAATTTGACTACTTGCCATATAATTCTTTAATTAAGCATCAAAAAGAAAACAAAACATTTGTATGGAAGTAAGAAACAGATTAAAGTGGCTTCATCTCTGCTGTACTGCCTTCATCAGTCAGTTTCAGAGACTGGTGTCAAGGCTACTTTACAACACTTACTGTAATAGCTTCTGCCACTTTATGAGTGAGTTTTCTTTTTCTTGGATCACTCTGCGTTGTGCAACAGCAAACATGTGTCACTTTGCTGCTTGGCAGCCAGAGTACTCTTTAATAAATGAGTCAATGAATTTGTATTCGGCCAGCTTCCCTTGGAGACCAAGGTCCAATAGGTTTGTTCTTCCCTGAACTGTTTCGCATTCTCTCAGTCTGGCGAGCACATTGTGTGCTTCAGCCTTAACAAGCCCATGAAACTGTCACCACAAATCACAGCAATGCTCCTCTATTGTGGGCCTCTTGACTCAGTCCAGTGGCTAACACACTGCAGTAAACCCAGCAAACCTATAAAGGGCAAGAGGTGTGATTCATTTTTAGTCTGATATAATGGTGAAGGAGAAAAGTCTCGATGAAGTATTTCTGCACTCACTCACACACACACACACATAAAATACACATACACATACACATAGAAACTGATTGAGATATACACCTAATAATTCTAGACCACATAGTTAAACTGGAACAAAGACACTTGTTGATGTTTTCTTTAATTGAGCATTCAGAGTGAGTGTGGCACACAAATTGAAAAATGGGCACTGAATGAATTGTAAGTAGGCCAAAGTAAGCTAGAGACCCTATGCCAGTCATGCAAAGTAAAAGACTTTTTACCTACTGAGTACTCAAAGTGTTTTGGTGTGTCCTCTCTTGATTCCATTTTCTGAGGTCTTTAATCCCTCAGTATTTTATAATAATTATTTAATTTATTATGCCTGTAAAGCAAAGAGTCTCAAACCCTCCTTATCTGAATGACTGTAACCTCAGGCCTCACATCAGTTTGTTTTTGTTAGTAGATGTTTGGCTATGTTTAGGCATGAGGGTAATGGATTTTTGTTGTTGTTTTATATTCATCCTGCCTGTCATGAACCTAGGTGTGTGTATGAAGACAGATAAACATCTCTAATCATCACTAGCTATAAACACTGAAAACCACACGAGTCCTCTGAAGCCTATAAGGGTTGACCTTAAATTCTGGATGAAATTCCTAACATAATTATTTTTTTAATCTAACTTAGCAGTTTTACCCTACAAGACTGTTAATGACCACATTCTGGTGTTAAAGGTAAAGTCATAGTTATTAGCCAGCTTTTACTGTGACACTTTTCTATGCCAGTGCCACTCTGACAGCTGTTGTCTTTAACTGGCTCTGTTCACATTACCACAATACAGTAGTGATTACTGATAATTTTTTTTTTAATATATTTGTCTCTGTTGAATTGTTTTAAAAACTGTTGTCAAGCCTCTCAGTAGTTTAATGTGCTTGTTATTTCTCTCTTTCCAGTAGTTCTGAATGCACCAACTATTGCCTTGAACATTAAATCAATGGGCACAACAGTACAGGACACGTTATGTTCCATTGCTCTATTATTTGTATTTAGCCACTGGAGTTAAAAAATTTGAAGGCATTTCGTGGTTAAACAATGAGTTTTTGTAAGCAACCGTTGCTCTTGCAAAATACCCTTAGTCGAACGAATACTTTTCTAATTGACACTGTACAAGAGCCGCAGCGATCCTCAAAAACTGCCGTGACCCGGATTCGAACCGGGGTTGCTGCGGCCACAACGCAGAGTACTAACCACTATACGATCACGGC
>JAPZDV010000021.1:4236437-4255744 GCA_029814665.1 Acanthurus lineatus
AACTCAACTTAGTCCAGTTGCCTTGTTTTTATGACTCTTCAAGATAATCATGACCTGGATGACTGAGAATCTACACATATCCCATGAATGGATTGCTGTAGAGTTTGTTTCAGACATTTATGTTTCCCACCTGATGATTTGTAACAACTAAGCTAATCCCCATATCCAGCTTCATCATAAAAACTTATCATATTCCGACAAGCTTCAGCGGTTGTGTGTAGTGTCAGTCAGCAAGTGTTAGCCTGCAGATATTGTCATCACCTGACATCACCAACAAAACTCCATATCAACACGGTCATTGTGAGCATGCCAGCTTGCTGACACGGGTACTGAGCTCACAGTTCAGCCTCATAAAGCTGTTATTGTGATCGGGACACTTTTATAACTTGTGCAGTACATTCTCAGTCAACACCTGCAATGAATCCTACCTATAATAGAAAGTAGAATAATAACACTTTAATTGTGTTCATCTCGTGTTCATAATTTGTGTTTGCTTAACCAGTGAGTCAGCTGAAGTTGGGGGTACCCTTTTTTGCACCACACCAAAGAATTCCATCTCTATATTTAAAAAAGAAATATGTAAAATAATCATCAGCTGTGCCCGTAGCGCTGAGGATTTCAAAAGTCTTGTCCACACAGACAAGGGTATTTTTTGAAACATAGGTTTTATCTATGCAATTTGATAACCAGGTTTGCCAGTTTCATTTGAGCAGTTCAACCTGTTTTCTACCTCACACTTTTATGTCTGTCTTTCATTTAAAAGAGGGGAAAAGGTGTTAAATAGGGAGATGTACTGACCCTAAAGCCAAAAGGGAACGACATGTGTATAGACGCATCCTGACCGAAACTCTATTCGAGGAACTAAAAGGTTCCTGTGGCCCATGGTTAGCTGCATCCCGACTGCAGCCAGGAGTCCTGGGGAGATCATGCAAATCAAGCTGATGATGTATGGAAAAACAATCCAAGTAACTGCAAAAAATTTGTTTTGCATTTTGTAAAATGCTCAGTTTGGCTAATTTCACAGAAATGTTTTCAGAAACCTTTCTGTTCTGTATCACTGTCTCTAATTTTCTAAGATGTCTTCCTCAGCATATGCTTAGCAAAGCTTGAACCTTATGGTTGGTCCAACTATCATAGGTTTTCTTCTCTGTGTCCATCTTAAGCACTAAAAGTCTGGAAATTGGAAAGTACTACCCTCAAGCAGGGACTGTTCTGGGGGTAAATCAGTCACCCAGGAATTTAATTTTTACCCTGGTTGCTATGGTTGGAACATGCCAGGTTCTTCGAAAGGTTCCTATTCCTGCAGTCTGAATGCATCTTATCGTGCACAGCATCACCAACGTGGTGACTCACATGTAAGTCACTTTAAGTTAATGTCCTCTCTATTCACTGTCTGTGTGAAGTGTTAGATTCTCATTTACTTTAAGTGTTGCTGTGAAAACTGTGGTCTCTTGGATACGCTGGAAGCCACTGCTTCCTGTTTTCTCAAGAGTTTATTGCAAATGCAGCACGGTAAACAAGCCGTGCTGCTAGTTGCTCTCCTTTAATTGTCACATCCTGCCTGACAGATTTATCCGTCACATTGAGTATCTCCGATAGTGACGGATACAGCTCTTGACCATATGAGATATGTAATTATCCTTCACTAACTGTCCTCCTAACCCATGGGAGTGAAGTGGAGAGCTTATGTAAGGCTCTGCTGTCCTTCCTCTAAGGAGCAGTGAGATCTGTAGGTAGGAAGAGAGGCGTGAGCCGAATAATTTATTTCGACTATAAGCTACTATACCGAGGCCTTTGGCTTTCACCCAGTGTGGTTTATGAGGGTTCATATCCACAGCCCTGATGCTGCCTTGGCACCTGTTGACCTTTGAAACCATCAAGCAAACTGTAAACGTGATGTGACCACAGAGGCGGGCATTGCACTTTTCTCCAGGGTTATACTGAGGTCATATCAAGAATCAAGCAAACATTACGGTTCCACAAAAGCGTATATGAATAGATGAAAAGCCCCGTGTTTGAATTTGTTGAGCTTAGGGAACATTTGCTTCAAGGCTGTCTCATTTCAGATTTTTTTACTACACAGTCATCGTGGCCAAATTTTTGGAAGGAAAAAAATGCGATCAATCAAATTAATTTTTGACTTTTTGAAATTTGTTTCGTCTTTTTTTTGGCAACAGAATCACACTCATGCAGGGAGGTGGAGAGAGAGTCTGTAACCAAAGGGGTAAAAAAGCATACGAAGAGAGCTATTATGACTGGTTGGCAACCAGTGCTAATGTTCATTACTACCATATACTATGACAAAGGAAAAACTGGAAGGGAAGCCAGTAATGTTATAGATATTATTATACACAATAACAGAACAGTATTTTTAGATATTGTGATTATCTGCAGTACTGTTGTATCACTACAACCACAAGTGAAAATTCTCTCCATGTACAGCTGGGAAAGTTGCATGTAGGGACCAAAATCACTTTTTACACAAGGGTTAAATGTTGGTTTTTTTTTTGCTGTGAAGTTGAGTTTTATTATATGGGGTTTTATGGGGATCAACTTGCTTTTGGGGTCAGCCTTACAAGGCCATAAGGGCTTGTTTTTAACCATACAAACAACCTTAAATCACTGATTTAGCTTGTTTCTTATGTCTGTAGCTACCCTGAGCTTCACAGCGTTTCTTAAAAAGATTTATTGCCTCTGCATTCTCAGTTTGATGCTAACATCCTGTGGCATTTTATTCCAGATCTACCACAGACAACTGTGCTGCCACCTAGTTTTTGGTGGTGTGTTAGCCAAATAAATGCTGTTAAGTGCAGGTGCCCTGGTCACTTACAACAGGCACCTACCGCTTGTTTTGTTTTTTTGAAGAGGAGTGGACTTTGCATGTTTTAAGGCGGCGCCCTTACTCCCTCAGTATACAGAATGCCAAGAGTGACCAACACCTGTGTGCAATACACAGATTGTTGGCTTCCTCAAAGTCTGTTTAAAAAAAATAACTTGCAGTGCAGCCAATGTTTTTCTGCACTCAAAACAAAACAGAGTGTTGAGATGTTTTGCTTTAATACACAGCCTGCAGCTGAAAATGTGGAAGAGAATGATTTCTACTCTGTATCCTTTTTATTTAAAAAGCATTGACACTGCAGACCAATAGCTGTGACCTTCAGACAAGGGTGATCTGAGGTGGCTGGCCAACACAGTAATAACAAATAAGGAGTTATGAGTTCATTCCTTATTTGAATGGCGGTTTAAAAAAAAACAGAAAAACATGTGAAATATGGAGAGAGAAATGTTGGATCAGTGTTTGTTTTTTCACCTTAGGGCATCAAAGAAGTCAGATTCCATTTTTCTTGGAACAGCCACCCCGTTGCTGGATTGAGCAGAGTGAATTTAAAAGCTTCAGTTCTGTAATTTTGATTACAGTCTCCACTCTGTCTGAACTCCTCTCTGTGCATTTGTTGCTGTCCATCAACAGGTCTTACCAAACGCCTGGATTTCTTTCTGCTGCTGCAGCACTTGATGAGTGGTAGGTGGGATTGAAATCTCCTGTTGAGAGATGGGGATGGTTTCTCAGGTGCAATCTGTGTGTACGAAGAGCACACAGGGCCATCATCACTTTGCTGCGGTGAAAGCCTGGCCTCTGGCTGCTCAAATCATATCCTGTTGTCTGAAAGAATGCCAGTTAGCAACAGGAGATCACGAGTAATAGCTCATAACCAAAGCTTCCATGACGGAAGCCACACAGAGTAAATAAACTGTTAAAGGCCAACTTTTTGTTGACTTTTGCATAAATATCTGCTAAATTAATGTGTATGTAAATTCAGACCTTAATTAGATTTCAGTTGACTTTATTTTTGCAAATCAAATCTTGTTTGATGTCAGCGTTCAATTGTATGCAGCACAGATGAGGCCCAAACAGCTATAAACTTATTTGCGATTAATAAAAAAGGGACACACTGTCTGGCCATGACCAGAAACTTGTGCCAATTTTCTTCACCTTATCTCTGGCTCTTTGTGGTGTAACTTGGGTTGCCAGCTAGCTGCTGTTAAGTACAGTCATTGACACTTTTCTCTAAATGACTGAGAGGACACACAGTATTTCCAACATTTTTTCAATATCATATTTCTTTTATTTTTACACTTCTGTACATTATTCATTTTAAAAAAAACTACTGACATTGTTTTTGATCACAGAAAGGTACCTCTTGATTTAACTGCTCCACCCTCCTGGTCATGGCAGGACTGCTGTCATTACATTTAATGATGGAGGTATGTAAAATAAGAAAAACAAACAAAATATTGAAAAAAAGTAATTATTATGTTGCTTCACCAGTCCCAACTTCAAGACTATCAAGCTCATGACCTAGTTAATCTCTCTATGTATTGTATTATTGAGACAATATATTTTGATCCCTGGAGGTGTAGCTCTGGAGGTGTGTGTGTGAGAGAAGATAATTTACTGGCTCAGCCATGGTTTTTTTTTTTTTTATTTCTTAAAAGCAGCTAACTCTGAGGTCTGTTGGCATCGACCAACTCGCTCTTTGATGTTGCCATTTAGTTTAGAAAAGTGAGACACTGATAGATTTAGTAATAAGTAAAACACAACTCTGTTCAACAGTCTCTTTGGCTGATCTTTGGTCTTTCATCATGGCATCTTGTATTTTTGTATGTCCTCTCAAGCGCAAATCTGAAATATTTCCTCTTCTTCATTGGAAGTTAGTAGCTGAAATGAGTTAGAGCCACAACACAACAATGCCCCTCTTTGTGAAGTCAGAAAAACCGTGCTCTTTGCCTGATAATTACACCTCTTTCTAAAAAAGACACATATAATAACAGTCTTCCAAAACAACAGTGTTTCCTAAAAACTGATTTTTTGCTCTTACATAACATTTTCCTATCAGTGTAATTTGTTGGAAATAAAAATGGTTTTTGTTCCGTTTATATTTTTTTGGATTAAAGTGTGCTGAGAACTGTGTAAAAATGCTTTTCAGTAGATTATAGGGAGTCGGCACATCTATCATTTAGAAGACCATTTCCCAAACACACAAACAACAATTACGACCTCCTCTCTGATTGTAGTCAGTTTTTTAAAATTGGCCATGCTGAAATCATTTGTCCTTTGAAGTGAACCTTTAAAAGCAGCCCTCCATGCTTTAAATGCCTTCACATGTTGGCCTCAGATCTGAGAAGTTCTTCAGCTGCTCTTGGATCTGCTTAATGGCAGATAAAAGGAAAAACTGTTCAGGACTACAGATCTTTTGTGAGGTCACATGGAAATGAAGGAGCAAAATAAAAAGCAAGGTGATGCTCATGATCATGTGTGCATTTACTGAAGGGTTTTTCTTCAGAATTGAAATTCACATCTGCTTGTCTAAATAAAAATCGATCTCATTTGATTACATTTGAGTGAGGCTGCAACTGTTGAATGTAAAAGACTCCCTCCAGTGAGAATTAACCATCTCAAAATGTCTTCTGGTTATTTTTTAATCCAACAAGGCAAAATGGGGTCAATGTCAATGCCATGGCTTTTTTTCCCCTTAAAACTTGTTACTGTCTCATAAAGGCAAATTAGGATGAGACAGATTTCGTTTGTCACAAACTTAAAAACGAAACCTAAATGACCCAGTCCTGTCAAGGAAGGTTTTGCCATCAGTGCTTGTAATAGCTCACTAAGCAAACAGCGTTCAGTCAGGAGGAAGCTCACATTAGGTTGCTCTACCTAACATAAATATTAACTGACAACTAACAGAGTCAAGCCAAAGTTTCAAGATATTTTCTGCTGTTGTGTTCTGAAGTGTAAAGAGTGATGCACAAAATTTATTACTGTTCGATTTGGTCCTTTTTCTCTTCTTTAGATGCTGTGTTGGTTTCAAACACACTGTCATTGTTTACATTACATAGCTAGCAAGATGATGGAGAGCGAGGTGTATATTTCTGTAAAATAGGTGTCCTAATTTACACATTTCCTGTTCCAGTTTCATTGTACTTTCTCCTGAACTTCCCTTTTCTGCCATGAACTGTAATGATTAGAGTGCATCCCAAACAGTAGCTTATCTTTCTATTGTTCCCCTGCTTATATCTAAAAATAGTTAAATACCCCCACTGAGTCTTGCAGTAAACGGGTCATATTGTGTAAAGCTTGTGTTCAGCCTCCACCTTCTGATTTTACATTTGTCAATATGTAGATCTGTATGTGATTTAACCACTGTTATCTGTTATTGCTATGACACCCATAATGCAATCTGTAACCAGACTGACAACTAAACCAGAAACCAGGTAAAGAGATTACAGAGCAGAATGTGTATTCTCGATCCTTCGGGGTTTGCAAGTCTCCAAATATCTGTTAAACCCAATTCGTCCTGTAGAATATTCATCACTGTTCCATCTCTGGGGATTGTACCTACCCTAATTTCACTGTCTTTCTCTTTCTCTCTCCCTGTGTTTGTTGTGATTGGTCAGTTTTCTTTCACTCCGCACTCTGGAGCTATAAAACCACTGCTGGGGGTGGAGACACCCGCAGCCTGCTTTCTAATACAGAGGAGCGCTGCTATAAAAGCTCTCACACTGCTGCCCTCCTGGCGTCATATATAACAACAGTACTGACTTTGGATCTCTAAAACTCCACCATGTGTAAAGGACTTGCAACGCTTCCTGCTACGTGCTTGAAAAGGTAAGACAGGTTGATAAATCTATATACATGTTGCTTTTTTATGAGCTTATCTTTTGTTATTTTGGGGGAAACATTTCCAGTTGCACACAATAAATGTGCTAAACCAGCAGCTAAATATAGAAAGAGGAACCAGTGGCTGACCACTTGTTTCCATAAACAATCCTGACACCACCAGGTCTTTGTCTGGATTTTATTACTGCACATAAACTGATATCATCTGAGATGCATGAAACTCACATCCTCTCTTCTCTCTTCTGCCTCACCACAGTGCCAAAGACATCAAGCACAAAATAAGCTTCTTACTCCAAAAGCCTGAATCCCAAGGAGCAGATCAGAAGCAGGTGAAAGAGAAGACTGCTGCTGCCGCCGCCGCTGCTGCTAAGAGGTCAGATAAACTCTTCTCTGATAGTGCAGTTTGTTGATGACTGAAAAAAAAAATAAGACAGTGGTATTTCACTTCTAGAAGCTCAAAGGGATGTAATTCCAACCATGAGAATTATGACTGAAAAAACTTATTAACTGTTCATGCTTCTTTCTAAAAAATTGTGTACATTTCACGTTTTTGTCTGGATAAAAGCTGCAAAGGGAACAACTTATTTAATTATCTTAAGGGCTGTTAGTTTAATGAGTGCAAGAAGGATGCATTTGCTCTGTTATAAAATGATACGTAGTTCTTAATGGAGAAAATGCTCCACTTGGGCTTCTCTCTTGGCAAGAGGTTTGGACACAAGTCCAATAGCGATGAAAATGATGAGGACAGGGATGAATCTGCTTACATCGAACAAGAACTTGCATTGACGCACTTATTTAACAGCCATTTTGTTTGCTGATGAATACATGATTTCCTGCCTGACTTGAGAATTTTTTGGTTCAGCCCTGATTTGTTTTTGCTTTGTTTTATTTTGAAATCTACCTACATCTCCTCTCCTGTGTTATATTGTGCTGCAGGTGTTGATTAATATCACACTGAATTCTGGTACAGTATGAATTTTGAAAACTGGAGAACTCGTTATGTTCGGTTTTGGGCTCATTCTGACCTTAATGACTTGCCCTCAGGCTCTGTGCGCTCAGTAAATCTAATAGTGCTCTCTGTGAGCAGGTTAGCAGTGATGACACTTGTAGTGACCTTTCTTTTTCAGAAACATCCAACCCACTCTGAGTCTGTCTTGGATAATCAATAGTCATCCAGTTTTCTGCTGTAATCATTCAAAGGCAATGACACCTTCCATTATCAGCACAATGAGCGCTGTAATGTCTCTGTGACGTCTGTTATTCAAGTGATTTCCTCGCAGTTACAGATATTCATTATTTTAAATCAATGTTGTTTTTTCTTAGTTGGAGGAAATGCCAGAAGATACAAGATGCTGTAATTGAATCTGCTGCCAATATTGATCAGTGATTATTATTGATCATGGGAGCTTATAACAAAAGGAAAACTGTCACACAAAGCTGTTTTGCTGTGATGGAAATATGTCTCAAAACAATGTTTCAAAGGATGAGGATTAATAGAGGAAGTACTGCCGCAAAAATCACCTTGTTAAACATATTTATGTACACAACAGGAACATAAAATAAAACCAGATCAAATACAGTTGGAGCAGCAATTTTGTGAGCTTCTGTGCAGCGTAAATTACACAGAAATGGTTCCATGCATATTTCATTTTTTAAAAAACTCAGAAAAATCTATCTTTCTCATATTTTAGGGTGCCCACTGCAGCTGAGGTGGAGAAATGGAAGGAGTCTTTCAGCCACGTGATGAGCAGCGAATGTAAGTATTTCATTAATGATTCACAGCTAAACAAGTTCGAGCAGAACTGGAGCAAGACTAATGAGCCTGACTCATTAGTTCTCAGTCAAAATCTCTCTTAGGATTTATGTGAAAAACTCTCCAAACTAAACATCACCGTTCTCATGTGACATGATGCTGCTTTAATCAAGGAAATATTACCAAACAATGCCCTGACCTTCACATCCTTCACTAATGGTTGCCAGTAAGATTATTGGGAAACTCAAATGTGACGCTCAATCTCTTTTTTTCACTTTTTGTAAAACACAAAATTAAAAATAATTGACTTTAGAAAACAAGATGGCCTAACTAGTGCAAATTTAGTAGAATCACCCATCTGGGAACCTTTGACACATTTATTCTGTGCTCATGATGATTAGAAAAGGCTCCTTATACGTTCTCATGCTCTGGGCTTCTGCTACGTGTCTCAAGGCACTATTCATCAGCCCTTGGGGGCATGCTGACCCGCGCACAGTGTGTGTGTGTGTGTGTGTGTGTGTATGCATTAGCCCTCTGAGAATTTAACTGTGTGAGCGCATGGACACAAAAGGGGAGCAATGGCCTTGAGGGAACCAGCTGAGTTCTGACCTACTCAGTTCCATGACCTCATCTGCTGACCTCCATCATCCACATCTTCCTTCCTCCTTTCTAACTCCAGCTCTTATTGGTCCAATCTTCTTCTGTTTATCTTATCTTGACCTCAGTACATCTCCTCCATCTGTCCTCTTAGTAATGGAGAATCTTGAAGTGGTAGTGCTTCTGCAAAAGCCCTGATGTGTGTGTATTATGTCCATCCCCCTCACTGATTTTCCCATTTGAAAATACTTCTTCTCTCTGAAAAGGAGCTAGTTAAAATCTTCTATAACAGAACCATTAACTATCAAACCCCTTGCTGGATACAACTTTCCAGACTCAAATCCAATAAATCCTTGACTTATCTGACCAAGGGATGATGCTAAAAAAAAAAAAGCATGCGTCAGTGTTTGAGGGCCATCTTCAGCAATTATTGCTGCTAGGCAGCAGCGTTACACAATGGTGACAGGCACCAATGCAAATACTTTTATTGGGCCTCCCGACCGCACCAACACACAAGTACACACTCAAGCATACACCCACACAAACACACACACACACAAGGACATACAAAACAGACAAAACCCCAAATTTAATACACAGGTTGGTAGAGTCGTATATTGACTTTATATATTAACTTAGACTTTATATTGACTTTCATGTTTACAAAGATTTGAATGTTTCCGTTGAACAGTTGCTGTGAAGGCTTGGCTACATCGTCTACGTGACCTACAGCAACGTTAACTGAGTGGCATCATTCATGGGCCCCTGAACGCTTCTGGGCCCCATGCGCTCTAAAAGCTGCACCTATGGTACTTATGCCAATGCTGATAGAATTTATTAATTTATTTATCAGTTTTTGGCACAATAAGTCTAATTTTTATGCTTATGCATATTTTTTCTTTAGAAGATAAACAAAATTTAATTGACTTTTTTTTATCCAGTTATTTAAACATTTGTGAGAGGAAGACAGATCTCTCTTTTAGATCTCTGTTTAAGTCAAAGAGACACACAGCCTGAGATGCAGCTTAATGCACTTTTTCAGTGTCTTGCTGTCATTACAATGATACAGAAGAAGTGTGTCACTGCTACTGGGAGTCTCTTTAAAAAAAAATAAACTTTCAGATTGGACTGTGGTAGTTACATGCATTTGACTTGCTTTGGCAGGTTCTCTTAACTAGACTGCTTTAACTGACTGTTATTCTTTTAAGGAACATTAATACATCACAATATTTACTACACAGTTGTTGACGATTCACAATACAAGATGAATCAGCCAATATGTCTTATGACAAACTTCCTCTCTATGCATGGGTCTGTGGGTAATGTGCATTGTATTTCAAAAAGAAACTTTTTCTTTTTCTGTGGCAGTGGGTCGTATGGTCTTCGCTATCTTCCTGAGATCAGAGTTCAGTGAGGAGAACATGGATTTCTGGGTCGCCTGTGAAGACTACAAGAAGACTGCCCCTTCCAAGATGACAATGAGAGCGAAGCAGATTTACCAGCAATATGTTGAAGCAGATGCTCCTCATGAGGTAACCACTTTTTTTTTTTTTTAAATATATGATGGCAGAGGTCATATTTAAATGTCAAACCAGTGAGCTTAATCAGTATACGGATAAAGTTACCTAGTGGGAGACGTGGAAGATAAAAGAAGTCATTTAGATACCAAAAGATTTGTTTTAGCCTGAAACAACCTGTAAAATCTAATAAATACATCTGCATATTCTCTTCCAAAGAAGTGCATACTTGAAGTTGTTTGTATAATCAAAATGTATGAATAATTAACATGCATTGCACTGCTACTCTAATGACCCTTCAGTCAACATCATGTTTAGAGGCTTAAATTCAATGGTTTAATCAAAACCCTATGGAGCCGGATGATTAGCATGCATGATGAGAATTTGGAACGCCACTAAGTTAAGTCATTTGGGTTTACTCTCAATGAAAAGATAATATAAATAGGTGGTGTAAATTTAATTACTTAATTTTTCACCAGAGCAGTCTGTTGCATTATAATGGCTTTTTTAATGTAAATTAGATCCTTTTTCTTTCTAAGCTTTTGATTTTTGAATTCAGTGATTTTTTTTTTTACTTTCCTAACGATGTCTCTGTGGTCAGACATCAACAAAAATAAATGACTGTTTTGTTGTTTTTTGTCTCTGTCCCCTTCAAATGGTCTTTTTCTAAGAATGTCAAATTACAAGTTACAGTTAATTAGATTTAACTTTCCTCTGATGTTTTGTCATTTAAGGTGAACTTAGATGCAGAAACCAGAGAGAAAACCAGACAGAACGTTGAGAGCCCCAGCTCATCTTGTTTTGTCGACGCTCAGAAGATGATTTACACCTTGATGGAAAAAGACTCCTACAGACGCTTCCTTAACTCCAAACTGATCCAGGACCTGGGTCAGACACAGAGCACTACTGATCAGGAGAACAAAAAGAAGAAGAAAAACTGTGACTGTGCTAAGAATGGGCAGCTGGTAACGGGTGGCGCTTAAACCTGAAGCGAACAGAAAGAAAAAGAAGGTGCCAAAGACTAAAAATGTATGAAAAGACAGACACTGGTTTAAACTGGTTTGTTTATGTCTCCAATGTTTATAGAAAATAAAACAGTGATTGAGAACGTGAATTAAAATGACATGTGGTTAAGATGTTCTTTTTTGATACTTTGACTTTCTGTTGATTCTTTGAAGTCTTTGGCAGTCAGCAAGGATTATCAAAAGGCAACTCTAAGCCCACTTGTGTGTATACTGATTAAATATAACATATCTGAAGGCTCATGTATAAATACAGAGTATGTTTAAATATTCGCATTAAGAAAATCAGCTTTTGCCTCCAGTTTCACCGCATAACCTTCTCTCCAGTCATGGTCAGGTTAAATTGAAACTCAAAGCTGAAAAACAAGCTTCACATGTTCAATCCTACAGCCCTCTGTTAGAGGAACAGTGTGAGGGATTTCCCTATTTGAGTAATATCAGTGACATTGTTGTAAGTGATGGTGTTTCATCCTGTTTGGGTATTGTAGCAGTTAACATATATAATTTTTCCTAAAGTAACCCATCTGAGCTATCACTAATGAGAACACAGACAACATTATCATTTAGTGATAATTGTTAAGTGCAGAGGGACAACCTGTTTGTATTTCTACCTGTCCCCCTCGCTTCACCGTGGATGAGGAACTGTAGATTTGTGGAGCAGCGATGAGCAGTTATCTGTAAGCTACACCGATTTAAGTGCAAAAAACCTTAAATGTTGACAGCTGGCCAGAGGGAGGCCACTAAGAGGCTGGAGAGTTGGTAAGAAAACACACCACCTACTTACTGTGAGAGTTTAGTTGTGTCATTTACAGTAAAGCAGTGTGTAAACATCACCGTTTAAGACACAAGTTATATGTTTAAGTAGTTAAACAGCAAGTATGTACTCACTCTGAGAGCTAACTTCTCGGATCTTCAGTACACAGCTGATAGGAACGTGGTTTGTTCCTGTAATGTAACACTCAGTACTGACAAAGAGTTTGTTGTTACAGGAAGTTACACAATAGGCAGACACTCACTTACTGGCAGGACATTGTGCAAACCATCAGTATTATGTTCACCATTTTTTTATTATAAGGATGATGATTATAGTTTTGTCAGTAGGTTGTTGTTTTGTAACTATCAGAAATTCTTCACCCAATGTACAGCTGGTTTTGGCTGTCAACAGTCTTTAGTTGAATTCAGAACGATTTTGATTTAGAAACATACAATCTAGTGTTACTTTATCATTAACTTTACATTTGCTAAAAAGTTCAGAGGATTATATTAATGTCATTGTTCTCATCATTTAACTGACTAGCTGAACCATGCCTGCCTGTGCTTTGTCTCTGCAATGAGCACATATTGGCTTTTCTACTTCTAGTGAGATTTTAGCCATGTTTTACTGTTGCAATGATGATTCTCTACTTAAGAGCTCCTCTGTAAGTAAAACTAGTCTGTCCAGATATTTATTAGCGTCGCTTGTGCAGAGTGCTTAAGTGTGTTAACTTAAACTGAATATATTAAAATGGCCATGTGTACTGAAATGTTTTACTAAATATACACTGTGACAGATAGAAAACTAGATAACTGTATATTTATGAAATTATGTCATTGTCCTATTTATAATGGTAATAAATTTGCATGTTGTATAATTGGGACTTTTGAGTGGTTATTTTTGTTTTAGTAAGATCATTTTTAGGATAATGACTGGGACTTTACAGCCTGTCCAGGTTCTTTATGAGCTCTGTTTGATAATGTTATGTCAGCCAGCCTACTTTTTAGAGAATAAATGTCAGCTTGTTTTATGCATGTTCTCCCAGTTTGTTCCGGATGTTTTGTTGATACTTCTTCTCTAACTCTAAATGGATTGGGAAAGACTTTGTCCATAAATCTGTTTCTTACAAAGAAGCAGTAACATCAGATAACATTATTAACAAAAACAAAGTGTTCCTGAATGCAGCACTGAGCCAAATTACTTAGATATGATGAAGGCATGGTGTTGGATATTTTTCAAAGCCCTGAAAATGGATCATATCTTCACCTCTTGAATGAGTGCAATGGTCCATAACAGCTACCTAACCGCTAGAGACTTTGTGGAGCTAGCTTGATGAAGATAAGCCCTGCTACCTGTGCAGGGGGAAGGGGGAATTATAATAATTGTTTTATTTTATATTTTATATGGTGAAAAAAACCCTTTTTAAGTGTTGGTCTCAGTCATAATCTAATGAATTGGGTCATTAACAGTAACTCAAACTATCCTTCCTAACACATGGGAAATCATTTACATAGTTATTTGACTAACTAGACAGCTTGGCTGACTGAAAATCTAACCTGGTTACCATCCATCTAGAATGTTTGTTGTGTTTTGAGCATCTCAGGGACATAGATCCCAACAATCTGAAAGCATCATGATATTACAATATCATAGTTGCATATAAATCATAAAAGTGGGAGTTTTTGTTTCAAAACCTGTCGTTCAAACTACAAGAGACGTTCAGAACTTTACCTCCAGTCTTTCAAACCCCTCCCTTTATTTCCATCCACAACCATCAAAGACTGGTTCACCTTGTGGTCTTAATTTTTCAGACATATCCCCATGAAGTTACATCAGTTAATCCAGCTTCATTCACACTCAGAGCCCAGCTTTATGCCTATTTAAGGGCAACACATTCGGGAACATGACGCACCATACAATAAATAAACTTGCTAAATTTGTATCTTCTGCACCTTTAACTTGAACAGAAAGACATGCCTAAATATTTACTTTCTGTTAATTCCATCAGCCTGCTTCACTGCTTAGTAAGGCACAAAAATAGAACAAAACATCCCTGAATAGGTTGTGGAGGTAATAGAGGTAAATTCTGTGCTTATTTTACAGGCGCTTTGAAGTAGATTTGTGCCCCAGGAATTTTTCCATGCAGACCTTAAATGTAAATGTCTTTGAAAAATATCCTGACAAGTCTGAGCTGATGCTGCTGTCCGTGCTATGCTGCTGATGAATTTTTCCTTTGAGAAGATGATTGTAGTTTTATATCTGCCATTTTGGCAATTCCTCCTGAAGAAGAGACATGCATATATGAAAGAAAGGAATATACAAACACATGCTCTTGTCTTTACAGACAATCCATCTTATTTCTGTCTAATACACTGCTGTATGTACAGTACGTCAGCCTCAGTAATGCTCGGATTTTACAGCTTAAAACACAGCAGTCTACAGAAAAGTCATAAATCTTCTGGGGATGGCGTGCATGTTTGAATTTTTACCTGTCATCTTAGATGAAAAAGAGTGTGGATGCAGCAAGGAAGACTCTTCAAGAGGGTGAGCAGCAAAACTTTGGAAACAATCTTAAAAAAAAAAACTGCAACTGAAAAAACTGAACTGCAATATAAAAATTACCAACATGTTTTTGGTGAAATTTAATGCCAATACTTGATCATAATGAAAACCATTGTAAATATGAGGAGAACAGGCTTTGATTTATAAGGTGAATAACTGCATTCAGAGAAAATGACAAAGTTGACAAATTCTCCATTAAATCAAAAACAGCTAAATTAAAGTGTTGATGTAGCATCTTAAAGCAACATGCGGCTCAAAGTGCCAGTCAAAGACGACTTAAAATTAATTCCCACTTAATCTTTTTCCTAACAGCAACATCGACTCTGACTTCTAGACAAAAAAGAGCCTCTTATTCAAAAAAGTTCAGTTTTCTATTTTCTTTTTATTTGCTAAACTAGTAATTCTGTTCATCTCTACTTCTCTTTCACATGTTAAGCTGATATTTTGAATGTCATATTGTTAAGTTTTTAATGTGTTTCTACAGCGGGCTGTTGCTTCTTTTGCAAAAATGAAATAAAAGGACAATCACTTAGTTGATGATCTGGGGGGAGGATTTCTCTCTCCTGTGTGTGTGTATGTGTGTATGTCTCTGTGTGTGTCTGTGTGTGTCTGCTTATCTCCTCCTCTCTCTCTCTCTCTGTTTAGATTCAACTGACAAATATGTGGAGCATTTAATTTAAAAAAACACACTCACAAACGTTACTCAACCCTCTGCTAGGTCACCCGTTTACACAGATGTTAAATGGGTTGTTAGCACCTCCTCTCCCTACCAACAGCACATATACAGAGGATGATGGGAGTGATGTGAGTTAAGCAAAACAATAAAGATTTGGGCCAACAAACTTAAACAATCATCTGGAAGCTACTTAAATACCTCACAGAGCAGAACTGGGTTAAAAAAAAAAACAAAACTTACCAGTGACTCACAGAATCACTTGATGGCTTTGTAATTTTAAAATATTGATTTGTGCAGCTTGAAAGCTTTGGAAAACATGATCTTCAAAATAAGTGCAAATCAAAGTTGACTTTTAATTAGAGATGGATTTAAAAAAAAATTCTTCATTGTTAAAAATCAGGTGCTTTTTTCCTGAATGTCTAATGCTGTCATATCTCTGTAGAGGGCAGTCAAAATTAGCAAGAAAGAAAGAGGACACTTGTTTGGGCAAACATAAGATTTCTCAGCATTTTGAAAAGAAGACTGTGTTTGATTTCCTGATGAAGACAGTCAAGTCCCATAAGGACACACTTAGGTTGCTTGGAAAAATTAATTATTAAAAAATCCTTGAACTGGGACCTTGAAACACACCTCTAAACAGAGGTGACTAATTCTGTTCAGAGGTATGACTCAGTGCAATGAAGGACAACTTTTTCAGGGGAAATCAATTAGACAACAGAATGTCTGGTTTTTGGTGACCATGTCCATTCTTTTTGCATAACTGACTTCCTTTTGTTGAATTAAATTGTGCTTGTCTGCTTCTCATCCAGTCAGATGACACGCAGTTTGCCGCTTATATTTTACTGCACACAAACAGAAACATCACTGAAGCCTTTGTTTCTGCCAGTAGAGTCGAAACACTTTGTTTCAGGAAGGATTCAACTTATTTTAAATATTAGACTTGCCTTTGTTTACATAACATGAAAGCACATTCTGTACATTTAAATGATCATGTTTCATGCTTATATGTTCACATTACAGACTGAAAATAAGCTTTTTTCCTTCAGCAGAATAAGAAACAGCTTTACTGGCCAAATTTAGACATACAGGAAATTTGCCTCTTGTTTTTATGTGTGCTGTTATTAAGATTTTTCAATCATTCATACTGTGTAAGTGCAACACACTTGGCTATGAACTAACTTTGAGAAATAACATCTAGTATGTCATCCAGCTGCCTATGACGAAGAAAGAGCAGAAAAAAATAAAAACAGGGGAGCAGTGGTGGGTCACACATGGGACTTCATCCATGAAACCAGGATTGGAGTGCCAGTAAAAGCCAAAATTAACCAGTTGTTGCCTAAACCAAACAATATGTTTGGTTGCCTGGAACTAGATCTAAATCAGAAAAGCTCTCTGGCAGGACAGCTGTGTGTCCTGCATACAAATGTCAAATGTAGTGCATCAAAAGTAACATCAATGGGTTGTGACCAAGTGTCAGTATGTGACGAGCTGAGATTGAAAAATGTGTTGTCTAAACTGTATCTGAGAAGCCTCAGGTCTCGCTCAGGGCACTCATCTGATCATCATCTGAGAATAAAGCAGTCCCACACCACAGCATGCCTTTTCTTAAGTTTTCTAAACATTGTAATCAGAGTAATTTGTGCTACATAGTTCTTCACTTCCACAATCAACATTAATCAGTTTTTAATGTCAGAGATTTCACAGTGGACACTTTGCTCAAATGAAAACCACATGCTGACTATCATCAGTTTTATTAAAATTAAGTTTTGGCAACAAAGATCACAGACAAGACTGTAAATAATAAAGGACATATGTTTCAGATAGTTGTTATTCATGATGGCATCTGTGTTACAATCTGTTTCTCATTCAGTAAAAGAAAACTCAAGGGCCTCTTTAGATGACATGACATCTTGTTTTGCGTGTAACTTGTCTTCGAAAAATTTCCATTCTGTTATCTTAATGTATTATTTTAATTATTTGAATTCAAACATTTCTGCTTCTCCCTTTTATTACTATTTTATTATACTATTTAACAGGAGGAATGATGCCGTTTAAGTTGTGATTGACAAGCTCCTGCATGTACAGAGGGATTTCTCAACCTTTCCCACAGGATTTTACTGTGTTTTTCTTTTTTTTTTCAACTGCAGCATCTCACATTAGGGGTCATGTTACACGAGGCTTGAGTTTTTTTGCTTTTCTTTGCCTGCAGCTGTAAAACTAGAGTCTGCTCAGGCCCAGGCTTTCAGGCCTGATCAGAGCCTCATTCAACATTAACCTGCTTACTGCTGGATGTTCCCCTCTGCCTTTCTAATGCCAAGCAGCTGCGAGGCCTGCTAATT
Source organism: Acanthurus lineatus (assembly GCA_029814665.1). Lineage (NCBI taxonomy): Eukaryota > Metazoa > Chordata > Actinopteri > Acanthuriformes > Acanthuridae > Acanthurus > Acanthurus lineatus. Next base: position 4,254,334 of record JAPZDV010000021.1, read on the forward strand.
AAAACCTGACAGGATGATCTGGTGCTCTAATGTGATCACGCATGCAAGCAAGCACGTACACACTGGTACATGATTGCACAAAAACACTTATCTCAACCGCAACAAACGTGCAGAGACCCGGGACAACCTCCTCTGCACGTCTGGATTTCTGGTTTATAATCTGGAGAAGTTAGAACAAAATGCACTGCAGGGCTGAAGTAATTTATCTCAGTGTCATGTTTTTTGTTTTATTTATGTTCTTGCTGGTGCTAACATTCATTCAAAGCAAAATAAAATAGCAAGTTTTGCTACAACCTAATAATAGAAAGTCAAAACTTTCTAATTTCTGTTCATCAAACAACAATTCTTTTGTCACAATATACACAAGGTACCTCGAGCATCTGTGTGGACACGCTGGGCCTTCCACTGGTCACAGTTATGTTGAGTTTAAGTCTTAACTGTCAGGGTATGATTAACAAAAAAGCAAAACATCTTCTGCGCCACAAATTACAGAACTGATTATATTAGCAAAAAACACAACAAAAACAAAACTAGAATGGAATAAAATAGTTTAAAAATAGAAAAGGAATAAAAAGAATAAAATAGATAAAAAAACAGCACAGCTACACAAACCCTTATCTGTAAAAGTTCAAATTGTTTAGGTGCAAAAATATGTGCAGGCATAGGGTAGAAAAATTTCAGTCTTGTCTGTGGTTGTGTGGGTGGTGGAGAGGGGATTGGTACTGAACAGTATGGGAGGGGTATAAGGCCGGGTGCAGATTTATGTTTAGCAGTCTAACTGCTTTGGGAGAGTAAACAAAAAAAAAAAAACTGTACATCAGTCTGGTAGTCCTTGTTTGGACACATCTGTATCTCCTGCAGGAGGGCATGAGGTCAGACAAGTGATGGACTGGATGTGATTGGTCTGTGAGATCTGTGCTGGTAGCAGGATGTGTAGATGGTGGTGATATCCAGTAACTGGGCCCTGATTATTTTTCCAGTGGTCTTTATTACTCCCTAGAGAGTTTGCTGCTACGCCTTCCTGCAACTGGTGAACCATATATACACACATAATATGTCAGCACCCTCACAGAGAGGTAGAAATTCACCGGAAGCCTCTGAAAATTGTTTGCTTTCTTCAGTTTCCTCAAGTAAAAAAAAATGCTTGGGCTGCCAATAACAAGGATGTTATTGGTGCTTTACGTCAGTTCCACAGTCACTCTCAGAGAACGTGAAGTTTGCAACCCTTTTCACTGCTTCACCATTTATGTGGAGTTGGCCTTGGTTGTGTTGTCCAGTTCTACAAAAGTCTAAAATCATTTCCTTGGTCCTCTTGATGTTTTAGACACCGGTTGTGACTATAGTATCTTAAGGTTCTGTGTAGGCTATTCTTTTAGGTTAAAAAAACACCAAACTAATTAGTAAAGTAAAG
>JAPZDV010000021.1:4255844-4272287 GCA_029814665.1 Acanthurus lineatus
TTTGTTTTCGGTTAAAACTTTAAAGCTAAACTTTACGTTTAGAAGTCCCTTTTCTGTATCCATTTCTGCTTTGTAACTGTATGCAATGTTATTTTAGCGCCACTTCCTGAAACTACGGGAGCTGACAAGGCACAGACCGTGTGTGCGTCAATCGCGCGTTAAGAAAATTAGTGCCTTTAAAAGGAGTTTGAGTTAACGCGTTATTAACGCCTTAACTTCGACAGCCCTAGAAAATGTACTTTAAAAAATGTTCAGATGAAACTGTTAGGGACTTTATTCTGCGCAGTTTCTGCAGCAAGGAAATTTCATATCATCGGAGTACTTCAAGCCTAAAATATCACCTCAATGCTAAGCACTTAGCAGCAAGCTCGGAGGTCGGAGCTAGCACAGCAACAGATGCTAGCACTAGCAGCCAGCCATGCCAAGCGACACTCGCCCAGGGACCGAATAACTAGCTTGCACAAAATGGATCGTAAAATGGATCGCAATGGACTGCTGGCCAATTTCCGTGGTAGAGGACAGGTAATTAAACAATGAGATTAAAACACTTAAGCACCTAAACAGTGGATAACATTTTGTGAAATAAAAGAGCCTTGTGATTTTAAAGTTTATAAAGTCTATTATTAATTGATTCCATCCATCCAGTTGAATTTAGATTTTTTAAATGTTTTTCACAGCAAATTTGACACGTGTGGTCAATTAAGGTTAATCAGTTACACAGTATGCAATTAATTGGATACATTTTTTCAATCTCTTGGCAGCCCTACAAATAATACACATACTCCCTGGTAATGCCAACGTCGTGTGGATGACAGGCTAAAATGCAACAAAAAAAATTACAGATTCAATAAATACCATTTTCAGAGTTGTCGTGTGGACGCACCCTGTGACAGATAGGCGAGGTAACAAAGCCAGCTCTTGCAATAATGTGTTGTATATTCACAGAGACTGATTAGAGGTTGAGGCGCAGCTGAACAGGCGGGAAGCCGGTCAGCCGGATGATTAGCTGATAAGAAGCAGGTGTGAAGGCTGCAGAGACAAACTAAGCACAGCTGGCAGGCAGGTGAGAGACTGTATCTGGGAAGTACATAAAGACCTTCCCTCTTCATCACTCCATATAATTCAAGCTGTGGGGTTCATTGTGCTTCTTCCTTGTAAATGCAAAAAAAAGAATGATGGTAAACAAGCTATTATGCTCAATCAAGATAAGATTTTTTTAAGTTTCTATTTACATTACTTCTTCATTCTTTGGCTTAAGTGCGTTTCTTGATTAAACTGATGGATATCATATTGGTCAACATCTGTGCAGACTCACGGTTGGATGCTTGTGAGCTTATATCCACTCCACCCTATCTGATTTTTGCTAATATGATTAGCCCTCCACACAAACATGGACTCAACATGGTGACAGTGCCAGGGGTCGTCCTCACCCTCATTCAGTATAGCAGCTTATATATTCACAATTTTGTTCAATCAATTTCTTAGATATTTAATGTACAAGGGTTAATTAAACTATCATAAATCAGGGTACACAGGTCTAGCTGTATGAGTATAAATACACATATTTAAGGACTGTAATAGGAGTTTTTGGGTTAAATATAAGGAAACTGAAATCTAAAACAAGTTTTTATTCTAAATAAATTTAACACAACATAAAGTTGCACAAAAAATGCCTTTTAATGCATGTGGTTGCAGTGCAAGAACTGGTAGTTTAACTTTAACCAAAAAGTCCTCAATGAAGACTTTAGTAAAACAGATAGATATGCTTTTTATGACCTGTTCAAAAGCACTAAGCTGTACACACACATAACTATGTACTTGTGCATACTTTTATTGCAAAACGCAGCTTTGCCTTTAACATCTGACATTTGATAATCAGGGGATACCCACATGGTCAGATGCTCCTCAGTGACCATCAAGGTTACCACCTTATGCCCCTTAAGGAGTTACTCTCCATTCTTTACATTTGGTCACTTTCTATCGAAGCTCAACAACTTAAATTTTACTCCCCTATGACATTGACTTCATTGATTTCCATTTTTTTTGTACGATGCTGTATTATGATTTTATATACAAAATGTATTTCTATATCAAAATATCTAATCTTAAATGACAGCTAAATCTTAAATGATAGCTAAATGTGCTTACATTTATTTGGTTCATGATCATTGAAGCTTCCTGTCCTCTGATTCGGTCAGAGAGTGGAGGCTCTGTGTCGCTCCCTCCATGTCGCTCTTATTTTTTGCAAAATTGTGGCAAGCATCTGCACCCCCTTCTTGTCTCTTTAATTTTTCAGTGCTTAAGAGAAGGCTCAGTGCACCTCACATGTGACCTCATCCATAGCCTCACTTACCATGTCGAAATTAGAGGATGATGGTTCTCACATCTGTGCTTTTTAAAAATTGTTAGAGTTGCAAGTGTGAATGTAAGTTCATTTTTTTAAGTGTACAAATCAAAGTCCATTTCCCTTGGCAGTCACCTAGCAACACTTTTATCACAGCTTAAAACTGGATGCCAAGTACAATACGTACTCCTCATGTCAGAAAAACAACATCACTTGGGGGAAGAATGATTCTGATGTGGAAAGAACTGGCAGCTTTAAAGGCAGTGCTGTTACCTTCATTCTTAGACTAAGTAAACAGTTCTTGTGTTGTCGGCTCTGCTGACAGCTTAAACTTTACAGACCTTGACCAGAAACCCTGTGGGTGCAGCCTTGTCAGTGGTGGATCACACTGCCAGCCGCAGACATCACCAGGGAAATGACAAAATATTCTTTTATTTTCTCACGCAGGAAAAACAGATCATTCTTTTTCTAGATAGTGTATAAAAAGCCCTGAAGTCATGAGAACTCTTTGCCACAATGTTGAAAACATTTTGAGGAGTGCTGCCGTCTTTAATTGGGAACTAAGTAGTCATGGTCCCTGTGTGCTCAGTGATCCTGCAGCACCCATGTCCTCTTCCTTTTAAAGAGGCTTGAGTAAACTTTAACAGCACTGTAAAGTTTTATGGACTTAATCCATCAGTAAGGTCAATTTTCGACTTATGAGAGTAAAAGTCTAGATGGTACCATGTCTGTATAACAGTGTGTGGAGATGTCAAACCCATAGTTTAAGAAGTGAATCCCGGACAGAGATGACTCTATTTAACTAACATTCAGACACAATGTGTGGTTTCTTTGCACAGATTTTAAAAAAGCTGCAGATCTACTTGTACAGTGCCAGTTATCACTGCTGTCAAAGCAGATGAAATCTTTCTCTTAGAATGTATCGTGATATCCTTATCAGGTGGTCGTTGTTGAAAGTCTCCATCATTTTTTGGAAAGCTTGGAAGAAAATCTGAGAATGTGCTTAGAATTGAACTTGTAGTGGTGTAATCTGTTTTTATTATGTGCTAAGTCTCTATTTGTTTTATTACCACATGGTTTCGAGAGCAGTAATTGATACCTGTGTTGGGAAATGTTTGAAGCCTCTGCCATGACATAATTTTACAACTCCAATTGTTATGTGTCCTCAAACATAACCAGTTTTCTCAGAAACTACAACAGTGACTCTCTAAGTGTGATAGTGAGTTTTACATGTGAAAGCAGTATGTTAAACTCAATAATATGTTTGTCTGAAATGTCACTAATCTCCTTTGGGAAACACAGGCATGCGACATTTTCCATCTTTTTCTAGGAACTGCGGAAGTAATGAATGCATCCATGTGCGCCTTTGACAGTGTTTGTATTGGCAGGCAGTTCCTGAGCAGCATCTGTTTCCAAGATGTTTTTCATTCATTGCTGATGTGTTTTAGTGGCCCACTCATCACAAGCTGCCTCTGTCAGACTTACAGCGATGCATCAGCAAAGACAATGAAAAAGAAGAATGCAAGCAAATCCATGTGGCTGTTAACAAGGCAGGGTTGAAAAATGCTTATAAAACCTTTTTTTCATGAGAAGGAAATGACCTTAACAATTTTTTTAGAGTTCAATGATTCATATAATGCATTTTGGAAAGCACTGATGTAAACATAGCTGTTGTTTGTTTTACAGGAAAACTCCACAGAAGGTCACTAGAGCATCTGTAGCAACAGTTGTGAAAAACTAGAACTCCTTTAAAACCTCCAGCTTGTAACTGAAGAATCAGGTTTATCTGAACCTCTTGAGTTATTTGAATCACCACTACAGTGGTTTAGTGGGATGTCTGGAGGTAAATGTTTGCACAGAGCTCTTAGTGAACTGGTACAACTGATGGACAAAACACAAGATAAAATCTTATGACGTAATAGTCAGTCAAAGCCATTATAGGTGACCACCCTAAACTTAAACACAAGGGGCAAAACGGAGGACAGATCTTGGTGTATTGATACAGGTATCATCAGACAAACAAAGGTCTTATGTCAGAAATTGGCAGTATGGGTTATGTCATGCACAGCTGCAATAAATAGAGTAGAGTTTGCAAACTTAAAGACATGGCAGCGATGTTTTATCATGGATGTGAGTAAAAAAATAACTTGGTTTCCTTGTTGATTCAAATGTTTTTGTAGTTCTGCCAGTCATGTTTTCATACGTCATGGGAAAAACTGGTAAGATGTTGACAGCAGAAACAGCTTCTTCTTCTTTTGCTTTCTTGGAGTGTAAATATTTGCTAAAGTTTAAAGTTTTCGTCAATTTTGCAGTCTCCGTTTCCATTTCAGTAAAGGGAGAGTTTCCATTAACCTTTTTAATTTGATACTTAAAAAGTTGAGAACATGGCTTTTATCCACCCATTTGTCACATCCATAGAAACTGAATGTCTCTCTGAGCAGGGTGAACTCAGAGAGACAATTTTTTTCTTTCCAGTTTGGTTTTGCTCTGACAGCTGTTTATTTTGCCTGTAGTTTGTAGGCTTTGCTTTAGTTTGCTGTAAACAGCCTGGACGCTTGAATTGATGCAAGTCATTCTGAACAAATGGAACCTGCTCCCCTATCTGATCACAGCCTGTACAAGCCTACCTAAAAGTTAAGATAACTGGATAAAAAAATCTAAACAACAGCAGTATTAAAACTTTGCCTGTCCACAAGACAGACTTTGATTCAGAATACAGAGTTAAACTTACAGACTTTATATAAGTTGACACTAGTCAACTTATCTAAGCTTGTAGTTGTGTATGCAAAAGGGATTTCATGTCCTCGTGAATTCATTGTGCAGAAAGTACAGCTAATTGCTGTTCTATGACATTGCTTATAACAGCTTCAATTGCTCTCAACAGTTTCTGTACATTCAAGGATGTTTCTGTCGACAGGAAACATTACCCTAACCTCTTGCCCTTAACCTGTAGGTTGAACGTTACCTACATGTTTGTAGTACTCCCAGTGATCCTCTGAATCTGAACAGGTTAACCTCTTGTTCTGCTATGACCAAAAAATAGCCTATATTAGCATTCCCAGACCACATGAATATGCTTTCTAGTAATAAGCCCTTAATTTTTAAGCACTGAATGAAGAAAACAGTTATATCTTGATTAAGAAACTGACTGGGCTTCAAGGATTGAGAATGTGCTTTGTAATGATAAAAGCCTTCTTTTGCTAATAACTTCATGAAAAAATGTCTTAAATTACATCCAGTCATTTCTTGGTCAGTAATTAATTGGTAATTAATCTCTGATTCCCATTTCAGAGGACTGATTTCAAGAATTTATGTCAATCAAGCATACAAACATGTAAGAACTTCCAACAGTTAGTGAACAAAAGGACAAGTTTACCTCGGAGGGGAACTTATTGATTTAGAGGAAGTTTTGGTCAATGTTTTCAAATGTTTTCCAAACCACTGATTCATTTCAATATATGCTACAGGACAGATTAAATCCCTCAGAAAATATGTTGCTGAAGCTGCTCCCAGCCCTTCCTGCTCTTTCTGCCAGGCTGAACAAATTGAAACTTCCTATCCCATGGTAGGAGAATGTCAGGGGGAAGTGCGTAAATGTTGGGATAAAACAATCTTATAATATCTGATATGATTAGGACTTAAATTTCTACCAACCAGTTTTTGCTGTTACGTAATGCTGACTCTCGGTTAACCTTGTTTAATAAGCAGAGAAAAATGTGGCTCGTTTGACTCACTGCGATCAAGTGATAGCTGGCTCCCTCTGTACACACTCAGCATCCATCAGTGGAAAGCCTATCTTTACTACCTCTTGTCAGAAATATGACTGCAATGAAAGGAATTCTGTCAGTAACAAAATGAATTGAAAACTCCACAAGGCCCCTTTGACATCTTTCATTTTTAAAATAACAAATTTGGATCATTTTGAGATATCTGCAATGGCATATGTTACTTTTTTTGTTGAGTATGTCTGACTTTTTTTCAATGCAGTCTTAAAAATCCGACAGTCCATTGGCCTCTGATGTACACACATTATGAATAGATACGGTGTCTAATGAAGAAAAACAAAGTAACAATTGAAAGTCAAGTGTTTCTTCTTTTATAACAGTGAAAAGACTGGGAAAAGTCTTTGCCAGCTCTCCATTCAAATCATCATGTATTCCATTGTCGTATGTTAGAATAACTTAGACACAATTGCTTGTAAATAGTTGATATTTACACATAAAAATAAATACATCTTCAAAAATTGTATGCATATATATTTTTATAAGGTTGACTCCAAAACATACATGCAAGGCTACATGAAATAGTGCACACTCAGCACTGTTAAAGCCCTTATTGATTTTTTTTTTCCATGATTTCTCACTTGTATAACACTAAAGGTTATGACACCAGACTGGTCAATCTGTGTCTTTATAAACCATTTTCAGACCTGTTTAAAATTTATAAAAATCTGTCAGGATTTTTTTTTTGAAATATATGAGCCATTCCAATACTTTTTTAGAACAAGGTTGTAATTTTTTGAATTTTAAAGAAAATTTCACTGAAGAAGTTTTAAAGTTACCAAAATATGTCTAATTCTGATCATAATTTTTGTCTTTCTCTGATAAACTTGGAATAATTTGATTTTTCTGGAACAATAAGGACTTAAAATGCTGAATTTCTAAATAACAATATTCTTGTGTTGGTTAAGACATAATACGCATTTGTTTAATATAAAAAAGCATGAAAGATAAATAGAATCACACTTTATGATTGCTACATTCAACTAAATGTGTATATTGAGGACACTTAATCATTGCACACCCAACACCAAACCCACCTTCGCTTCCATCTGTCTGCGCTTACCGTGAGTTTGGTGAATACCAAAGTTTTTTCTTACAGTGTGTAGTATTGAATAATAAGTCGTGGTTAAAAGTGTTTAGACTTAACCTGAAAAATAACAAAGAAAAGTGAAAAGTACAAATAACATAAGTTTTCTGAACTGTTACTGTTTCAATGCTGTTATTTAAGTCTCTTAATGATTTTTATTGTTGCCATTAGACTTTAAATATGAAGAGCTCCATAGTATTAATTAGCATTGTTTAGTGCTGCAACCCTGCTCCTTCTCTCTCCCATGTTTTTTTTTTCTGGAGTAAAATCACTGAAACCAGATGGATCTGGATCTTTTCAGGGACTTAGGCATGCATATATAAGCCCTTGATATAAAAACATGGGAACCAAAACTTTCTCTGTTAAACTCACAGCTTTGTTCACTTCTTTTTCTGAGATTCCCTCCTACTTGATTTTCCCATCTTAGCAACTTGCAGTTTAGTGGTAGCTAAGGAGCTCGACCACTGAGCCAACCAGCCAGCACTGTTCTCAAGGATGGCTCTCATAGGATGCATCACAGCCATGAGGGGCTTTTGGTGAAAATCTAAGCTTACTCTCTATGTGAGTGTGAGAGAGCTGAGGTGTGTAGAAGGGGGGCTCATGTAATAATCATCAGTGAAACAATGATAATAGATTAGGGTCCACTCTAGAGAGTTTTTTCAAATTATTTTTTATTAATGTGATCAAATATTTGGTCCTCACTTAAAATTATTCAGTGAATCAGTGTTTTTAAAAACAGCCAAGAGTCATTCTATTTGGAGTTTTCCCATCGGTATCCTTTCATCAACATAAGTTGTTTTAGGTCACGTCACAAAATGGCTTAGCGTAGTTTTCTTCAGAAAAACCACAAAGCACTTAAAAGTCACTCTTACATTTGCCTGAATGAGACTTTAATGTCTTTGTCCGGGAAGGGGGGCCTAAAACGTAGTTTTGTATCGTTTAAAAGAATGAAACATTTCTGCAGAAACCACATGAATGTATTTTTGGTCAAACTCTTTGTTTTGACAAAACTGCATAGTATGTGTCATTAATTCATATTTTATTATCAATTTGTATGTTGTTACTATGTGACCCAGTGTTCGCTTGTTAAAATTAACAATCCACCACCCTCATTGGTTTCACGTTAAAGCGTGGCCGACATTAAAGATCTAGGTGAAAGATCATTTAATGACCATATTTTACATCCAAAGTAACTGAGTTTGTGACCTTATTGAAGTAAGTTGTGTTCTGTATAGAAACTCATTAATATCTCTTTTTATGTGGATCTTGTTTGTTGTGGGTGTACATCTCTACATTTTTTGTGTCTTGTGTATGTTTATGTGTGTGTGTATGTGTGTGTGTGTGTGTGTTATAAGCAGATCTTTCTGGACACCCTCACCTCTTTGAGAGAACAGGAAGTGATTACTGTCAATTAAAGGTCTTCATAAGTATTGATATTTAAGAACTTTTGCGTATGTTTGTGTGTGTGTGTGTGTGTGTGTATGTGTGTGTCAGGTAGGGAGGTAGGACAATTTCAAATGGCAGTTTTTTTTATTTTAGTCAATTTCAAAATAAATGTATTTTTTTACTCTTCATGTTTTGGATGTTTTGTTTATTATGTCCTCATTCTAAAGTTGTCCTACACAATGGTAGTTAATTAGAAATATTCAATTTTAAAATGTTTCATGTCATTTTCACACTAACTAATTGCTGTTTGAAACCTCCCTACCCCCCATACTCTGCTCAGACTCTTTCTGGTGCTTAATTGACCAGGAGCTCCTGGTACTGCTCAGACCGGAGGAAACGACCAAAGGAGTCTTTCTCCATCAGGGCATAGATCCTCTTCTGAGCCAGGTCAAAGGTGGTAGGAGAGAGATCCACCAGGTTTCTCAGGGTCACATCCTTAGTGAAGTGGTCAATGTTCACCTGTGGACAAAGGATGACAGGAAATGTTATCAGGAAAAATAAAAGTAAGGAAGAAGTATACAAATAAAGTATGCAAGGAAGATGAATGCTGATGATATATGTATATGCAGGAGTGTAACAACATGTCAAAGACAAGAGGATGATAATGATTACACATCGTGTTGATGCTATTTTAAGTATAATACAAGTGTACTATTTATCTATTCTCATGCTTATTTTAACCAGTCAGTTGTTATGTTTACTCTGAATAAAATATAAATAAAGCCTACATCATGTGTGTGACAGAAGGTTGTACTGCAGAAAAGATACAAACCAGAAACCTGATGTTTATATCAAAGTCTCAAACAGTTTAAAAGGTCACAGAACAATGATTTAAGTCTATTCGGGGTATTTATAATTGCTTAAATAGAAAAGAATCGCCTGTCCGTTAGAACTGCAAACAGAAGTCATTCATTTCATTAGCAGAATTTGATTCAATTAGTTAAATTGAAAAGTTCGACAGAGGTGCATGATCAGTGGTTCCTCCCATTAATTGGCGGAGGCCTAAGCTGGAAGTCAGCTGGCCAGGCCAACAGAACTCTTGGTGTTTTTAAACAAAGGGCACAATGCATTCATCTTGTCAATTTCCTTGAGGCAGATTGAGGGATGAATGATATGTTCATGACTTAAAATAAAAGGAGTCATACTTTGAAAGTCCTCACACAAATTTTTTTAAACATAGTCAACTTCAACATTTACAGCTCCACTGGTCGTGGAGTATACAAATTCCTTATTTAGAGAAATCAACGTCTCGGGCCTCCAGAGAGTGGTACGCAGGATTAACGCAGCATTTTTACTGACATGAGTAAAATCTGATTTCCTTTCCTAATCAACTCCCTTTGTTTCCCAGAAAACAGATGCAATCACTTTGCCTGTGAACCTCACAGATTTCGCATCCTGGGAATCGCAGACTCTGGATGTTTCCCTTGTTTAGATTGGACCAAAATCTCATCCACTGTTACAAATTGCTTGAGAAATCACTCTGGATCCACCTCAAAAATGCCAAAATTGTGCCTGAAATGTTGTGCCGAATCTGTTTCTAATCAGGCTGAATTAAGGATCCAGCGAGCTGAAATTTTGGTCATTTTGAGTTCATTGTGGCCACTTGCTTTCACGTGTTCCTGGAAGAAACCCGGATCTGTGGCAATTGTTAATCTTTCAAGCTCATGCCATAGATCATGTTGGTGGTTTGTTCTTTATTGGTGACAGACACTGATTTTCCAGGATGCGAGGGTGGAGTGGTGTCATCTTCCAGGCTCTCAATGCCATATTTGAATTTAGCAGCCGCTTGTTCACCATGTTGTTAGGTGGAGCACCCTCCACTGGTGTTCCCAACATGTCAGCTGCCGGAGGTGATCGTGGCCTTTGATCGTGGCCTTTTCAGACAATGCTTGTGAGTCTATTTTTTGATAGAGGCCACACAGTCTGCACAGAGCAGATCAAGCCAAAGCCAGACTATAAGTCAGACACAGACGGCGACATGACCCTACTTACTTACTTACTCAAAATAGTACTGTTTGGGTGACAAAGCAGATTACTGCATGAAGGCTGATGTCCAATTTCTCAAACAATGAACTGCACATGCATTTCAAAGAGTGATATAAGTTTACTCATTTTAAGACAAAAGATGATCAGTCCCCCCTCATAAAGTCATAAATGTACACAAAAAATACAAATCCGATGCTCCCAGTCGTATGCTAGATTAGCTGCCGACAGATACACACGAGTCATGCACTGACACCCCCAAACTGCTGATCTTCTCAAGGCTAACTAGACTCCAGACTCTCACTACTTCAAATTTATAAACATTGTTTTAAAGGCACATTTATATTCAACAATTACTTCCCTTTTATTTTAAATATCCTGTCAGCTGTCCAAGAGAAAAAATCTTTAGTATGGATCTTACCCTGTCAGAAAAATCCCTGCTTCATGTATTGCTAACATACAAAGGGCATCTTTAAGGGAATGTGGATTTATCATGCAGAGACAGAATTATTACAGTGCTGAATTGACAGTGAGCTTTTATTTTAAAAATGAGTGGTCTGTGCATTTATATTTCTTTTTTGTAGAAATATTTTACCAGTTAATGGATAGAACAGTTTGAGTGATTTTATTTTATAGTAAAAAGAGCTCACAAGTGAAATGTTGATATCTTTCATGTAAGGTCCATTAGACCCACATATGATATACATATATGGTACGTTATAATTTTTTCAATCACACTTCGAGTTGAGTTGTTAAAAGAGGAGGAGTTACTGGAGTCCCTGACCTCTCTGGGTCCTTCAGACTGGATGAAGTCTTCATAGATCTTCTTGGCCTTGGTTGCCATCTTCACTGGGTTTTTGGTCTTCTTGAAGTCCTCACAGGACATCCAGAACTCAACATTCTCATCACTGAACTCAGACTGCAGGAAGCTGCGGAAGGCATTCAGACCATCTGATGGAGAAGGGGAAATAGGGAGGTAGTAAGAGAGAGAATTGTATTACTAGAAAATAGTACAGCATATGAGTTTCCAAGTTATCTTTTTTTAGCATTTCAAACTAAATTTGCTGACCATTGGGAATAAGCCTACAAATAACTTTGTAAACATAAAAAACATTATGTAGCTGTTTAATCTTAAAATAACATAATCATTTTGATGGTCCACTGACCCTTTGCAGTGCTACCTCTCACTCACCACCAATTAGCCCTAACTCTGGTGAAACTGGGAGTTCAGGGAGTGTTGATGTTTCCACTTCTATTATAGGAGCTTTGCAGCTGCTGTAAGGAAGAGGATGAAATGTCTGTAATGGAGTGCAACCCAGTAAAGAAAACTGGAAAGGAGCAGTGCTGGAAAAAGCACCAGAGATGGATCTCAGTGAGCTGGTGTTTTGTCCCTTTGTCCCGCCTCTTGAGACAATGCAACCACATTTTGACAGACTTGAAGAAAAAAGAAGAGGACTTGAATAAAGAAAAAAGTAAGAACAGAAAAAGAGAGTAACTAAGCAAGAAACCAGAGCAAGTACTCACTGGCTTCTAGTCTTAGGTGAAATAATTGCAAAATTAAAGTGTGAAAGACGAATGCAAAGTACTCAGTCTTGCTGTTGGACCAGGAAGTAGGCTAACATTGACCAGCTTGCCAAGTTACATATCTTGTGTTGTAATATTGGCTTAGTGAAGATGCTAGTGTCATAGCCAGGTGTTAGGAGCACATTGTCTCAGAAAGTTGTCATCGTGACATTCAAAGATGTCTTAAATCTAACTACATAGTTTAAATGTTTTTTTTTTTAGTCAAAACCTAACCGAGCAGCTCTGAAGTTTAAACCTATCCCAATTGAGACAATTACCTTAAATTTCTCTCATTAATAGTTATGTTTAGAGTCTAAATTGAAGACATTTATTTATTATTACTAAAATAAATGCTGAATGACACTATGTGGTGAGGCAAAACTTGACACTGACGGTGGACCATTTGGCGCATTTCATGTTTTGGCCAAATACCAAGTTGCACTGTAACCTCTGCTTGGTAATTGTTGGACTGTATAAAATAGGCACGATAGTCTGTATGCTATGTTATGATTATAAAATATCTCTAAAAATTCAAAATGTCTACTAGTCTAAAGTTCTAAGTGACAAATAAGTTGCCCGAACCATCCCCGATGCAGCCCTTCAGTGAACCATCACATTTATTTTTAAGCAATGTAGCTTTCTGATACCAGAAGCCAAATATCACACATTGTAAACATAACAGACAATTACAAAAAAGACACTTTTCCCCTCTAAGTGAATTAGTAGAAAGTAAAGAAAAGCTAAACTTACATTATAAAATGGTGGCATGTACTCTACACTGTGAGTTTTGTCATAAGTTGTGTTTACTCTAAAATATGGAACCAAACAAGGTTTGATAAAGCAACCACCCATTTCAGTGGGAACCATTGTAATTTAACATAATGCCTGAAAAAGGTCCCATTGTCCAAATGAGCATGTGCTGCACATGATAAGCATTCTGTTTTGCCTGCAGTCTTTTATCTGCCATCTAGATGGCTAGTTTGGTTCAAAATAGCACTGAGTTTCAATCAAGCTGTGGCTTTATTTTTTTTAAAGACCTTAGATAAAAAGGACACACAAAAGAGAAGGGTGCACACACATGCACTGATGACAAGCTGCTTGTATAGCAGTGCTGCAACAAACAGAAAGCTTAAAACTGCAATTAAAAACTGTGGACATCAGCTTTAATATAGATGTTTTTCTATTGTGTTATGCAACTCCTAAACTTGAGGAAAAGAAGGGGGATAGTGCTACATCTGAGAGGTAATAAGTCACCGAAAATCCCATGGGAATTAACAAGGGAGGAGACATTAAGAATAATATTAATATAAAATCTCATGAAGGTAAATAGTTACGGCACAGCAGTTTGCTGCAACTGCTTAATAAATCAGTGCTGGCGGAATAATTTGGACTTCTCCCTGGAGATGTTAACATAACACCCGTAACCTCAGTGGACTGACACACACACAGATGCATACAAACATTCATGCAGGCATGCAAACACTGGAGAAACATTAATCTCTCTGCCCAAGACTGCGCTGAAGGAGCCACTTAAAAAGGTCTTTTACCTCCTACTGAGCTCTGCAGAGAGAATGTTTCTTATCTAGTCAGTAACATCTGTATGAGAATCAGGACTATACACAGGGACAACTTCAGTAACTTATTAGGAGAGGAGAGTTTACACATACCCTTAAATACTTTTATCCATTAGGATTAATCATCAGTCTTGCTAGCTATTAGGTTCTGTGTGCACTTAGTGAAGTAAATAGTATGGTGCTTGAAATGTGTTTTTCTACCCCTGAGCAATGTTTACATTTTTCTCAGTCTAAACCTACAGATGAAACTTTCTTAATATAACCACTATAAATTTTGATTATGTAAGATTTTAAAAGAGCAAAACACTTTCTTAGAAAAAGGAAAACCTGAATTACCTAATCATGTATCACATTAAGAGCAGTGCAGTCTTGATTTGAAATTGTGTGCTGATTTACTATATGGAAAAATGAAATTAAGGATCAGATAAGATGTGAAATACAGCAACTAAAGCTACACCAAAGTTTAAGTGTTAAACTAACCCTTTGTCTTTGACATTTGTTTGACGAGATAAGACCTAATTAGAAGAATTCAAAGAAGCAATAATTAAAAGTAAAACAAGTGTCTTGACAACAACTGATTAAAACACAATTACTCCATTTGGGCTTGGCTTTTGTAAGATATTTATGACATTAATGAAATGCAACGTTTGATGACGGTGTTTGATCATTTCAAAACCTCAGAGTTTTATGATTTCTTAAAAGGAATAGTTTTGGACATTTAAAAAGGTTTTGCCAGCGACACTATGATTTAGTTTTGCATATTTAGGTTTAAAAATATGAATATGCAAATAATTTGAATCTGTACTTCATATTTGTGGACTTCTTCTTTAATTTAATTAAAACAAACAGTCCCAATGATATCCAAAAATATTTTACTACAAAAAAATTAACAGGCGCACAGGCTGTGTTGTTGCCATGGAAACCCAACAGTGCTAGGTGTGTTGTACCTGTTAAAACAGACTACGAGACAGACACCAGACCTCAGGGAAGGCATGTTTTCTCCTTTTGGAATTGTTTAAGTTAAAAAGTTAAACTGAAGCTCCAGCTGTTACATAATGAAGAACACAGCTTTCAAAAGTATGAATTAATAGTGTCTCTTTCTCACACCAAACACTGAGAGCACTGAGTCCCAATAGTCTACCCTAAAGTAAATTGTGCTCTGTCTTTGGATTTTTTCTTTTGAATTTTGTTATGGGAAGATAATTTTAACCTGCTGCAGTCATGTGTTAATGTTAAGCAAAAAATATGGCTTAAGAGTTAAAAGAAAAGGATAGCTACACAAAAAAACACAATACTTAATCTGTTGTTTCTTTGAGGTAACTACTTATAGCTACTAAATTTACTGAGAGTGAGTTTTAAATGGTTTTTAGGGTAATGTTTTAGCTTAAGAATAGAAAATAAGATAACAAAAACTTTGAAATGTTGAGAATCCTCTTCATATTGTTATACTGTTGGACAAAATACACTCATTTTGAAGCTCTCTGTACCCTCCAGTTCATTAAGTTTGTGAGAAAATGAGATACAATTAAATTCCACCCATTACCCTGTACTATTAAGTATGTTGTGGGAACAGAAGCTGTTCAATCACATAAATTGGATTCAGAAGCCATATAAAGAACTGCTATCCCACAGTGTATGTCACTAAATGTATTATTTATGTTTAATTTGTTTACTGTACTTTGTTACATGTGTTTGTTAACATATATATATATATATATATATGTGTGTGTGTGTGTTAAGCTTTCATCAACAAGAATGTTTCTTTATTTATTTTTGGAACACTGTATTGGTTTTTTAGTTGATAAGTTTGATAAGACAGCGACAAGAGTAAATATAGATATGGCTTGTAGAATTTGTCCCACTCAGTATTTTTTTCGGGGGAGTGAAATGCAGTAAAGGGCTACAGGTTGGACTTGGGGGGCTGCTGCAGTGAGGATATTAGACTCTGTACATAAGGCGCCCACTCTACCAACTGAGCTATGGGCTACCTGCAAATTGTAATTGTCAAAAGAATTTTCTTAACAAAAAACAGTGTCCCTATGATGAAAAAGAAAATGAAATGCACTGACTCAGTCTACACCAAGAACAAACAACAACAACAACATACACACACATCAGACCTGTACGAACTTGCAGTACCATGTCACCGTATCATTATCAGATTATCATTAGGTTTGGTTAATCTAAAGGAAGGTTTTTAATGCAGTGTCACCAGTAAATGACACAAATAAATGTTTTGTGAGAGAAAAAGAGTAAGTGAAAGAGAGAAAGAAAGAAGTTTGACCTACAGCTGTTGTTCAGGACTCGGTCCAGACTCTCACGCCACTGAGCAGCCTCGTCAGGAGTAGGCCTGCACACAGAACACCTTTGTTTAGTCATGAAGCCTCAGAAAAACTAATCAAAGTATCTAAATAAATGTAAGCACACAGAATAATATTCCATTGTCCTGATGGTGTTTTCAAATGTCATTTATTGAGATAACATTATTGCATTTACCAGAAAGTTTAATTTTTGCTTAGCTTTTATAATACCTTTTGGCATCCATAGCTAAAGGGCAGAGCCTTCCTGTTACAAAGCCTTTCTTAACTTGTGGTTTATGTGGGGAAATGTTCACAGTTGGGTGAGTTTAGGCAACAAAGGCACTCTAGGTTTAGGGAAAAAACA
>JAPZDV010000021.1:4272387-4301291 GCA_029814665.1 Acanthurus lineatus
TTAATTTTTCTACCATGAAGAGAAAATAAATGGTCACTTTTTTAACTGACATGCTCAACCAAATAAAAGCTTTAATTCCACTTATGTTTCTCCTTAAAGATTTTAAATGTGTACATAAAAGCAGTATTGTCTAAGTAAATGTAACTGGTACAAGAAAAAATATCCAAATTGCTTTTAATCAGTTTTATTTTAAAAAAAGATGTTAAAGAATCACATAGACATCATTGAATATATTGATTTATTTGGCATTTGTGATTTCAAAATGAGAGCGTAAAATGAAAGGACA
The DNA here is from genome assembly GCA_029814665.1 of Acanthurus lineatus. Classification (NCBI taxonomy): domain Eukaryota; kingdom Metazoa; phylum Chordata; class Actinopteri; order Acanthuriformes; family Acanthuridae; genus Acanthurus; species Acanthurus lineatus. The sequence continues at coordinate 4,272,674 of JAPZDV010000021.1, forward strand.
TATGAAATGTTCATGTAGTTTCATAATATAGTTATTACAAATTAAACCACTAGATGTCAGTGTCACTTTGGGAATATAACACTGCTGTAAAAGGTACAGCACATGCACTATGTAAGAGACACCAGCAAGATATGCAATGACACTATTTTACCAAAAACACCTGCTTAATCCCCAGAAACAATGATGACACTTCTGTTAAATGTAGTAAATATTACTGCTCAGTGAAATATTGTTGCTGAAAAAAGTCACTTTTGAGTGCCGAAGAAAAAACAAAACACATACATGCATTAGGTCTGGTGGCTTCATTTTATGAGACATATGTGTAAAACAGGTATTTGTTAAATACTTTTTTTATTTCTGTGTCCTCAGTTGACAATAAGAGAGAAAAGAGATCTTTAAGGAGTCGAATTTGTGTTGTTATACAATATATGTGATTTGGAGCATGATTCTCTGTGGCATAGAGGTCAGCTGAGCATTAGTTTGCAGCACAGTGAGTGCTATTTATGGGCATGAATGGAACTAAAAATGGTACAATGGTATAACTGTCTTTTGCACTGCTTTTGGTATTTTTGACATGTAAAATTAAACAGGAAGGACATTTGACAATATTTCCCTTGTTAAAGAACATCAATATAAAACTTACATAACGAATGTTCAAATTACATTTTAATATGAATGACTCTGTTATTTGGCTGGGCTAAACAGGCTGAAACTGGCATGTTCTGGTGGTCTGTTTTACTCCAAGAACAACATTTCTCTCGAAATATTCCCACTGGATCTGTATCTTTATAGGAAGGTTTTGCCAAAGAAAACTGGACACAGTGCAGGTTGTGCTTTTTTTTTCTTTTTTTTTGACTCTGGAAAAGGAAAATTCTGGTTTGGATACTTTGACTATCATAGTTGGTTAATTCACGTCAACTGAACTGATTTGATAGAAATGTTTTAGTAAATACTAGATAAAAATCAGAACTATCTTGTCAATTAAAGTGTAAATGTGCCTCCTGACATGTGACCTTATCCGGTTGAGTGAGTAACAAATGCAATCTTGCAGAAGCAAAGGTTTATGCTGGAAAATCATTTGAGCTTTTTTATTGGCATGGTGACACTGCAGGGGATATGTGGCTGATCAGGGGTAAAACAGTCAAACTAAATTGAATGAACATGATTTAAGTGGAGAAAATAAACAAACAAACGTTTGCTGATACTAATGAGCTGACCTTCATCTTCATTAAAATTCTAATTTCCAGACTCAAGTGTCAGGCTTTTTGACTTCTGAAAAGAGGCTTCACAGGAGAAGTTTAAGAACCACTGTGATAATCTGATAAAAATGGGCAAAACATGGGACAGACGTGGGTGAGGTCAATAACTTATTTTCAGGTCAGAAGACTTCTTACAACATCAGCCGTGGCTCAAACAGTTTCAACCCGCAAAAGGAAGAACTTACAACAAAATGCAACACATGCATCATCTGTTATCAACTATCCATTCATACTTCTATTATCCCTTGCAGGATCAGAGGGGCTGGAGCCTGCTAACATTGCATGAGCAGTAGGGTAAAACATGGCTAAATCATCATCTCATTACAGGTTTAACTTACAGCGATAAACAACCACACACTCACAATTTAGAGTCAGCTAACCTTAACTTAACCTGCATGTTTTGGGACTGTGGGAGGTAGCCAGAGAATCTAGAAGGAACCTAATCACTGTAATTAAAAAGGTTCGCCAAGCAGCCCTAATAGGATTTAATATGAAACTGTAAAAAAGGAAAATCATTAATCACTTAATCATTAATTAAAAACTTAATCATTTGTACTGCTCATTTTCAGGACACACTGAGGTGTGGCCCACTTTAAAATCACTATGTAACACAGCAGCAAAGTAACACAATCTTTTACTCTAATACTATTGTAAAAAATATATCTCCCAAGGTCTTCTTGGGCTGAAAAAGGTCGAACAATCAACTGTCCATCAAGTAAAAATTGATACTTCAAGCAAAAACAAGCTCTAAGTCAAGAATGGACATGGAGCAACATTTGTATTGATTTGGACTGACATTTCTGTCAGCTTGAGGAACTCAAATTTTGTTTAAGTACTTTTTTTTTTTTTTACCAGCTGCTGAAAAAATATATCAGAGGCCTCAAGGGTTAAAAGATGAAACACAAATATCTGATAGATCTTACAGTTACCTCTGGGGTTAGCAGCATGATCTGCTATGGCAGTGATACACATAGTGGCACACACAACCAAAGTACAGTACAGGATCATGACAGACTATTTAAGTGCATGTTTTAGATGGTTTAGGAAGTTTGAGATATTTTCTACACTTGATTTGACTTGATTCTCTAAATTTGTCTTTATTTCCTTTGCTGGATTGGAAACCCCCCCTCCAAAAAAAGCTTCCATTTTAAAAACTGAACACACAACCCTTTGATTTCCCTTAAAATGGTGTTCACAGTTTGTCATTTTCTTTTTTTACTGCAGAACCAGGATTACAGATGGTCATTGCTATGCTTAGATCTAGATAAAAACATCAAAAGGTTACTACAGAGACGGAGGCAGCATTTTGAGATGTTCATATGCATCAGGCCTGTGGACCAGCTGTTGTTCACCTGACACGGGCTCCACTCTATGCTGATGACATCTGAATACACAAAGCAGACATTCGACCACATTTTGTTCTCTGCTGCTGGTGAACTGCACTTTATCAAAGCAATCATAATGGATATAATTAACATTTTAATGGAAACAAATTAGATAACCAGCATTATTGTTGTAATCAATGTCATTATTACTTAATAAAAGGGCTTTAGAGGATTTCGTATCATCTCTTTGTTATGTCTTTTCTACATGCTTGTCTTGCAATGAGCAGTGGTCAAGCTCTGGCCTGGTAGCAGCTTTTCTGTCATTTATTACCCAAAGTTGATGGCTTGTGCAAACAGTTGCTAAGGTCGTAATAAGTTTTATAGCTTTTCCTATTACGTTAATGCTGTCACATCATCTCTTTATGCTTCCTGTTTGCTAGAAAGCTCTTTCTCATTCACACAGTATGGGACAATAACTCAGAGCTGGCAGATGCTGTCATTGTCTGACTTCTTTATCACACAGCCCAGAGCAGTTTCCTGAGTGAATGACAGTTCTGCGCAACATGGGCTGCAGAATGCTTCACAATAGAGAGCAAATGTATCATTATTGTTTTTTATACCAGGTAATGTGGATGATAAAACATGCAGACACAACTACGTGCGAGCTTCACCTGCACATATGTTTACATATGATGTGTCAACCATATCTGTGTCACTGGGGTAAATGAGATACTTCAAACACCCATAGTGGAAAATAAAACTGTCAAAAAAAGTGAAATGCTTCCTTATTAACTTTTCTGTTTTTATACAAATATGCAGCTCTGCTCATCTCATATCTCAATAACTTTGTAACCAGAATCTTGCTCAGTAATGACAACACATTCAAGTAGTTTTTATTCTTTATTTTTTCCAAATAATTTAGTTTATTTTCTGGTATGTATAAACAACAGCAAAACAGAGATATAAATATGAGAATATTACAAATGACTTTGCACATTTTTTTCATTCTTACTTGGTAAAGATGCAACAAATACATCACAGGAAAATAAATACAAATAAATACAAAATCATAAAGTACACTACATGCCTGTTTACAAATAGTGTAAGACTCTGAGGGACATTTCACATCACAACCACAAAAATTTGCCTAATGGCAAAGAAAAGTGCTTTTCAAGCTTCTCCTTCTCGCCTGTTTGATTGTGGCTTAATGTGTTACACTTCCAGTTCATATTGCTGTCCAGACCTCATCTGTATTCACACAGCAGTCCACTTGTGACACCAACTCTTCCTTCTTTTCTCTTCTCTTCAGTCTATCCTTTACTTCCAATGGATTGCATCTACAGAAAACACCCATCGGCCGCTGCTCCCATGACCATCTCTGTGTGTCTGCAACGCATCCAGTTTCATGATGCAGCACCTAACGTCATGCTTATCTTGCATTCTCAACCCTTAAGTTGACCATTAACAATTTCCATGAGCTCGCGGAGAGATTTCACACCTTCTTCTCCTGCTGGGGCTGCTGGGTGGACTTGGAGCTTGGTTTGGCTTGGCACAAAAGATCCCTGTAGGCTGGAGAGCGGAGAAAGCGAGGGTAGCAGTCTTTGGCCATGAGCATGTAGATCCTGTGCTGGGCCAGGTCGAAGCAAGAAGTTGACGGCGCCAGCATGTTGGCTTTGGTGATGTCACGAGTTTCGTGGTCGATGTTTATCTGCAAAAAGAGGCAAGAACCAGATCAGTCCTCTTGCTTAACTGCGTAAAACTGGGGATCAGTGTGTTGGTGTGAAAGGAAATGGAAAATGCATGGTTTTGCTCTGTTGGTAGAACTTTGTATTTGCAGGTAAATAGTGTTTTTTGGGCTTCATCATCAAAAAAAGTGATCAGTGAATCAGATTAGGTGCCTCCTTACCTCCCGAGGAGCATCACTGCCGATGAATTCATCGTAGATCTTCTGAGCTTTGGCTGGTAGTTTGGAAGGAGACTTGGTATTCCTGTAATCCTCACAGGCAAAGTAGAACGCAACATTCTCTTCACTGAATTCGGATACCAGAAAGGCTGTAAAGGCACACAGTCCATCTGAGGACAGAGGACAGAGAGGAAATTTGGTTATTTATGGTATATTACAGTGCCACATGGGCTACATGTGTCTGTAGAATATTTTTACAAGCTTGGGCTTTTTTGTGTGCAAATGCGATAATAAATTGAACCAGAAAAGTGTTTTACTTACATTTGCTGGACAGGAGTTTTTCAAAGGACTGTTTCCATCGAAGGCATTCTTCTAGTGTTGGCCTAAAAATAGATCATACAAAATTAGATTTTGCACAAATGTTCAAGCACAAATTGACAATCTAATGTTAAATGATATAATAGTATTTAGTAGTAGGATATTTGTGATACTTACTTATTTTGCCCTAGTTTGCAGCCAGAAAGATTCCAGTTGGCTTTTTGCAAAATGCTTCCCAACCTTGCTTTCAGCTCCTTGGCCCTTTTAGGTAAAATAAAAAAGAAAACAGATTAGATACATTTTTCTCAAGACCTTCATTGCATGTTAACAGTCCATTGCTCTGCACTACAGATGAGCCCAGAATAATCCACACTGACTGAAAAGTCTGTATTTTACCTAAGCCTAAGACAGTTTTAGATTCTTAAATACATACAGACGCACAAAGATTATAAAGCAGCAGAGCTGTGATGCACATCCTGTAATCCAAATCCCTAAAAATCAGCCATGTGAGTGATTGAATGAAGATCCATGTACCTTTCCAAGCAGCAGGTAGGCAGCGATGCTAGTCCCTTACACATAGCAGCAGGTTGGTGCTGATAGTCTGTGTCTCTTCTGGTTCAGTAAAGCTCAGTGAAGGCTGATATTGTCTGAGTGTCTACGCTAAGTCGGAGAAGGGGGTTTTATAGTTGTACCTCCCCTGCCTCTGACATGTCATCAGCCCTCTCAGCCAATCACAGAGAGGCAATGAGTGTGTGTGTCTGTGTGTGTGTGAGAAAGAGAGAGAGAGAGGGAGAGAAAGAGAGAGAAAGAGAGGGAGGGAGATGATAAAGTCAGATAATGGGGGAGGATATGCAAGGACAAGGCTGGGAAATTACTGTAAAATGATAAAAGCCACCAACATTCGCAGTGGTGCTTTTAATGCATGTCCTTGAGAACTTGGCAGTGTATATTTTTGTGTTTTGCAGACCTATGTCTTTCAAAACAACTTATTTACACACATACATGGTGTGCTTACGGGCTGTGGGAAGCCACCTTTTCTCTGTGCATACATCTTATTCTCACAGTTTTTTATTCAATAAAACATTAGTTCAAACTGAATGTGACTCTGTAGTCAGTTGTTCTCAAACTTTTTCACATCAAATATCCCTAAACTAATACCAACAAGAGCACTGAGCCCCATTTGTATTTTTTTTCCATTTTTGCCTTCAGACGCATTGCTAAAAAACGGATAGGAACCAAAAGTCAAAGAGGGTGTATACTTTGTCATTATAGTCCAAATTATATTAAACATTATTTCTCTCCTCTGGCTTGGACCCTCTGAAGACCCCCTAAGGACCCCTGGGGATCACCAGACCCCACTTTGAGTACCACTGTTTTGAGTGACATATTTGTCTTGTATCAATCGTCATTTGTCTTTTTTTTATTTGCTTTTTGTAAAAGCTCTAAGTTAAAACTTGCATTAAACTACAACTTGTAACAAAATCCTGCTCCTGGTAACTTCCGCCTGTGTAAATAAAGGGTTTTCAATTAGTCAGTGTCTGTATAAGATACAAATGTTTGCATTATATACTCCAACAAGTCAATCTGTTCATACTGTCCTGTGTTATCAAACCACTTCTCGGCAGCTCCTTTGCTCCTTTGTTCCTGCCTTGTGGTATACAATATTGAAGAAAATACACTGAGTGTGATAGTGTGTACCGCCAGAAAGGTCCTTTATCAGTCTGCCTCTTTATTGGCCTGATAAAAATGTTAAATTCAAAGAATGATGGGAAGGAAATTTGGTATTCATTTTATACATCCAGCTTACAGTAATACAATTAAACCACCAACTGCTCAATACAATAAAGCCAAAGTGAGACAGGTTCCCATATGGTGAGCTGCTTGTTGCTTATCTCTGATTTGTTTGTCTTTAATTCAGATAATAAAGCAACATTAGACAAACAAAAGTGAGACAGGACTTAAGGTACTGTAAAGACTCTAACATGTCTTGTACTGTGTTACTTGCTAGCTGGAACACATCAAAAATAGAGAAGAATGAACAATTGTTCATAAAATATGTTTATGAGTTGAAGTTCATGTTTTTGCGAGGCTACAACAAGATCTACAGTCACAAGAGCCAATACAGGAGTTATAGCAGGAAAGGACCTGCAGTCACTGTTTCCCAAATGACAGTAAAAACATTGTATGTTACCAGTTGCGTAAGTCTGTAGCCATGGGCATTTAGTGGAACTGAGACCCAGGACACAGAACTGAGAGATAGATGCATTTGGTTCTGGTAAAGGCAACTTTACTTCCTTCTGATAACACATTTGTTGTCAAATATCTCTGGCTTTATTAGGTGACAAACTCTTATCACACTTCAGAGTCTAGTGACTAAGAAGCTGTGAGATGAACAGTTTATAAGCCAAATAAAACTGAGAGTCTGTATGACACCCCTGCAAATGTTTTCCTCTCGACAGACAGACAGAGTACAATGGCAAGAAAATGTTTTGGTAGCAGCTGCTTTGATTGACAATTACAGGATTGGGGTGCTCTTTTAATACGTATATATATGTATGTCACTCGAACCAATCTTAATCCAATATACTAAAAGACAAACCAAACAATGTAACAAAATTCACCTTGCTTTTATTATGAAAGTATTGACTTGAATATGTAATTCATTCAGTCTGCCCGATTTTTGAACTTTACATATTAAATCAACACAAAGCAATTATCACTGACCTCTGTCACGCAATTACAGTCATTAACTATATTTACAATAAAACAGTTAAAACACCTAAGAGTGATTTAAAAGAGAGCAGAGCAGATTAGACTGACTTACAGAATGAAGACTGGGTATAAAGCTGCCACTTGGTGACTGGTTCAGTCTGCATTCTCCACCCATTCTGCTGTCTACAGGTCACCTGTAGACATATATGACATACCATAGACATACCACAGAACCCATGTTACTGCATCCTGGGCTTTGAATGGTGAAGATGATTGTGATTGGTTTCAGAGAAATTCAAACAAGCCTTACCATTTTCCTTACCCTACAGTAGAAAGATAATCGATGCAGCCTGATCTTTCTCCACCATTAACACAGTGCTGTAAATAATAATAGCTGGAACTACAAGACTAGCAGCAGATTAATACACACTCATGTACAAGTGAGTATTTAATATGTTTGTGGGACTTCAATGCAGTCAATGCTGACATAGACACTTTGTGGTTGTGTTAATAATGATTGTATCCTCTCAGATGCAGCAGATGAAGTAGACTAATATGGTTAGATTTTTTAAGGTAGATATTTAAATTCTCTATATTATCTTTTTGTTTCTGTATTCATCATTGTTTTCTTATCTTTTAGTAAACATTTTTCATCGCCAAAACCTAGCAAGAACCTAACCAAACATAGATATTTTTAAGTAAGTGGTCACGTGACATTGAATGGGACCGACAAAACAGGGACAAATTACCCTTAATCTACACTAAGGATATCCCGGGGCCTAAAAGGAAGCAGTGCAAAGAACACTGCCTATGATACAAAAGCATTTAGCAGGAGCTGAGTGTACCAAGACGACGCACTGATTAGGTTGAGTCAGCTAATGCAGAGGGGATGGCTCTGGCTGGGAAGAAACAACTGCGCAGGAATTACCTAACCTGTCCAGATTCATTTTGCTGCAGAAGATTTAATTGCACCATTTATTGCCAGGAAAAAGAACAAAGGTTTGCCTCACAAGCCTAGGGGGAAGCCGGCCACCCACTCACCCAGCCATACTCATACTGTGATGTCAGCACACTGCGTGTCTGTCAGTCCCTGTGACAAAAGGACAACTGGAACTAGGAGAATGAAAGAGGGAAGGTGTATAATACGACTGAGCAAAGAGATTCTCTCGAAGCTGGGGATTCACTGGCCTTGAAGCTCACTGCAACACACACACACACTAGATAAATCATACTGAGAATCACACTTACATCAGCAAAGGTTCTACAGAACTATCTTTTGATAATAATAAAGGTTTTGAGAAATATAAACACCATTTCTCTGCTTGCTTTCTTTGTGTGTTTTACATTTAAACATTTTACCCATGTTCCAGGAGTTCCAAAAATACTGATGTGATAGTTGAGATAAAGTTGTCTCGTTATTTCTTAGAAAACTCCTCTGGTGACTTTAAATTCCTATCTAAGATAAACAGAGAGGTGTATTGTTCAGTGAGTGTTGAGCAAAGCCAGTTGTTGCCCTCTGAAATTCATGCATTCAGTGTCCGGGTTGTTCAGAGGTTTTTCTCAGAACACCCTGGAGTGTCTTCGCCTAGTTCTTTCCTAAACCAGAAAGCGCCCTAGTTTAGGAATAATGGAGGAACGTACGTGCAGAGGAAGTGCAGACAGTCCTCACTAACGACACCTGGTCTCTGAGTGTATGTTTATCGGTCTGCAACCACTGGTTACCTGTTGGCCTTGGGTTGAATGTGCGCACTCTGGCCAGATATCCAGATGGATGAGTATCTGACAGGAAGATCTGCTCATGTTAATTATATAACTGTAAGTGGAATCTCATTCAGTCAGTGAGCAGTAACAGCTGCATCTCGTGTTCACATTTTAAACCGGCCATGTTCTGAGGAGGCTCTGGGCATTTTTTCTTTCCCTCACAACAAAACACTCTGGATAAACAGATGAAGTGGCCTCGTATCTCTGAAGCAGGTCTTGAATGAGGGCTTTGTTTTTCAAGAATGTGACTGTCTGGGCCTTGTAGTTACTACTCATCAGATTTACTTTGGTAATGCATCTTTTGGTCAAAGTCACATGCAGACAGAGAACTGAGAAACAACACTCATCTCTGCACTAATTTTGAGATTGAGGCTGAGTTTTCAGTCGTCGATGTTCTACTTTGAGAACCGCATCACATAACATGTTTTTTGCTCTGAGCTTGAAGTGGCCTGAAAAAACAAAGCTTGACCATGATTTATTTTGAATGTGTTAAATCTTAATATAGAGCTCCACGAATAAAATATACCTCCTAATAAACCAGAGGTGACATTTAACTGTATGAGTGAGTTTCAAATTAAAGGCCACCAAAATGGAGACCAATGCTAGTTTAGGACACTTTGATCTCAGGGCCCTACTTTACCTCAACCCACAATCCAGTTCATATTATATATCAGCGGACTAAGCCTTATTTACCTCAAGCTACCTGAGATTGGAAGTTCTTTTTCATCTCAGGCTGTGAATCCCAAGCCTGGTAAAGACCTTTCAGTTACATTTAGGCACAGCTGGGATGGAAAGAGAGCTCATCCTCAGCTCAGCATGCTCCTTTCACAGTTCACCTCGATTTGGGTTCTGCTGAGGAGATGAGAGAGCAGGATTGGGATCATCCTCCCTTCAGCTGATGCTGTTCACAGAAGGTATTGCTACCCTCTGTGAAGCTTTGTCCCCGAAGAGAAAATGATAATAAGATGAGAACCCTGGTTACTCACTTTCACCCTGTGTTGGCCTAAAACCAAAAGACCACCAACAGGGAGGGATAGTAATTGTTATCTGAGGGTAAATTATGACCTGATGGCAATCTGCTATGAGAAATCTTTTCTTCTGAGGTTGACAGCTTTCTATTAGCATAGAAAGTAGGCCAAGGAGCTGAGGGAAGTCCCCGTATATCCTTATGCTCCCTTCAAATGTTTACCGCAGAAGTTTTGGAACCAGAATTACACTCCAATCTTATTAGTAACACAAAGAAATTACATTTCTTTATTATCTATTTTAATAACAAAAGTTAGAGTGGCTCTTGGCATCAAAAAGAAATCAAAGGTCTGGCAGTGTAAACCCCATCTTTTACTGTAAGAAGTTTAGTACCTTCTTTTGTGTGTTTTAGTCATACAACAATTTTGTCAAAATGGCTAACAGCATCTGTTTAAGGCTAGCTGGATTAGCTATTTGTCTTTTGTAAATAGCAGCTAACAGTGCTAGCCACAATCTCTGTACTTTAGCGTTACTTCAGGAAAAAATATAAGCATTGGACAAGAACTGGTGGATTATGTAAGAGGCAAAGCTCAAGGTAAACATTACCAGGAACTGATGAAGGACATGGAGACCAGAACCATCTGCCATGCAGACGTCTGTGAAGTCCATTAGGGTAAATGATGAATGATAGGGAAAGTTTATAAATTTCCGCCTTGTGTTAGCTAATTATATAGCCCAACATATACAATTCTGTGATACTTGCGATATTACCTGTTCATTTGAGTAAGAAGGACCGTAATATAGAGAGAGATAATCTATTGGTTTGTGTGAACTGACCCAAAACTTTAGTTTTGTTGGTAACATTTTTGTGATTGGGATGGAACCTTTGGGTGATTGGTTGAGTATGTCTTATCCTTAATTTAGGCTTTTGCAAATATGTTTATGGAACAATGTCATTCATATTTAGATAGCACTTTACATGTATATTTTAAGTTACTTGTTTATTATTATAAAACCCCATTATCACTTTTGTTAAACTTTATTACTGAAGATTAAATCCACAGTTCATTCTGTATAAAGCTGCCTCTCCTCACAGCTTACTCACAACAACACTGCCCCACTTCCTCCACTGATTCTTTCCACAAAATTTAATGAAATTAAATGAATAGATTAAAAACCGAAATGCTCAAGATTAAACACTAACTGAGCATTAATTGAACACAAATGATGTTGGAGTTTTAAAACTACAAGCATTTGTATTTTAATTAATTAAATAAATTAAACATATTTAGTTTGTGTGTTACAACCAGGGCTCAAAAAAAAAAAAATCATCCTTTCAATCACCCTTATTCCTGATCATGCACCTTTTTAAGGGCTTTATCCCACTTTTTATCATGGTCACCTGCCAAAAGAAAACTAAAACCATTTCCTCTGATAAAACCTGAGAATTTGATTAATAACTGGAACAACAATTACCTTCCCATGAAGTTCCAATACAATGGAAATGATGTTCACTACTCCAGGAAATAGGACAAGCCTTTGATACAACTTGTGTCAATGAGAAATATTTTTCAGTCAATCCAGCTAATTTTCACAAACAAATGACAAAACCAGAAACCTCAAGTAGCGCGTTGAATAGCAAAGGGGAAGTAAACCATAATCAGAGTTTCGACAGAAGGTGTGCCTCCAGTGTCCTGCAGGTGATGATGCCATCCTGTGTTCAGAGTTTGACGCACTTGAGGACTTTACTAGGGGGTGTCCTTCATCAGGAACTAACAGATGCAGCCAGTCAAAACTGAGCATTCACTCACACCATGGCATAAACAACTTTCATAAAAGCTTGTTTCAAAGTTCTGATGGCTTTTTAACAGTAAAAATATTTAAGTTTAACACTATGACAGTACACAAACTTGTTGTTGTCATTTAAGGCTACAGGTAGCACACTCAGACTGTCAGTTTACTCAGAACACGTTGCAAGAATTATTGCTGTTTAAAGCCTATCAATAAAGGAATGGCATTATAAACCTCTCTCAGCACAATTTTAAAGCACCAAACCCTAGGGTCATAAAATTTAATATGAAGTTGAATCAGCATCCCTTTAAACCATTTCCAGTCCTCCTATGATAAATAAAATGAGAATATGGGGATGCAACTGCAGTCAAAATTTAGTTTGCCTTTGAACAGATACACTCAGTTTCAAATGGTGGGAACATCTTGCTCCTTGTATTTCTGTTGATGCCTACACAGCTTAAAAAAAAACTATTGTGCTCTCGAGAACAATTCAGCCCTCCAACATGGAGGCTTCGCTCCTTTGTATCCACATGAAGCATTAACCAGCTGTTAAATTTGCTTTGCTTTGTGATGCCGATCGCAAATCACCTCAACAATACAGGACGTACACTTTAGACTGCAGGACAAACACAGTGAGCATCTGTTCTGATGACACACGTGGAAGTTAACTGAACAAGTTGTCTTGTGTATGAACACCTAGTGTACTTCCAGGCTACTGATGCATGTTTGCACCAGCACTGTGCAGTCAATAAAACTAAATGGAGACAAATGTGGACAAGCTTCCCTGCAGACTTGATGTGACTTTATTCACGAGGAAATGATAAATAACACAGCAGAGGCAATCGTATTCAAGTAGCAACCCTGTGTTTGTGGCTTGTTTGTGTTATTGGTCTGTACTTGCATGTGTTGGAGAGGAGAAGGTGATGAGTAGGAAAAAAAACAACATCCTGGTCCAAGGTCAATGCCACAGGAAGTATTTGTAATGTTTCCCGGCATAACTTCTGCTTGTTTGTTTGTTTGTTTTTTTGTGAAGGTCTCTCGGAGTGGTGACTCAGTGTAGAGTGGAAGGAAACAGACAAAAACCTGCTTGAATGAATAATTGAATGGAAAAATTTGAACAGAAAGATAGATTGCTTGGAAATTCCAACCAGTGGAATACAGAATATAAGAGATGCTGGCATACTGGCATACTTTTATTATCCTGGATTGATGAAAGATTTTAGTATGTTGGTGTGATTTGGGTTTATGTAAGTGTTTGATATCGTCATCATTTATCAAATCAGCTTATTAATCCAAAAGTAAATGGTTGTAGCATTTTAAACTTATCTGAGTTGATCTGATTATCTGCATGTTTATCGCCATGAGCATTACAAAGACAGGGTAAGTGTCAAATTTAACACCAAATCCAACAGCAATCATAAGGGAAAATTCTAAATACTAAAGTTCTGAATGATAATTTAGTACATAAAATATGTCTTTTAAACATAAAGGATTTCAGGCCAGCCTAATGATTACATGAATTTTCTTATTTTCTTAGTGTTTTCACCATGATTGAATTGGTCTAAGACAGATGTATATAATGTAGATGCACATATTGTAGAAATGAAGCCTACCTTAAAAGTCACATCTAGTCAGGTTAGTGTTAAGGTTAAAAAATGTCCAAGAAAGTTTTTAGAAAATAATTTTGCAAAATAATTATATTTCTTAGTGTAATAGATAAACTACAACATGCAAATAAGTGAGCTTATGACAGAATCTAGCAAGTTGTTTTCAAAATATAATACTGTGTTGTAAGCTTAGAGTGATAACAATCTTCTCATCTTACTCTCAGCAAGAAAAGAGAACAAGCACATTTTCCAAAATCCCAAACTTTTCTGTTGACAAAAAAAAAAATCCTTTAATTTTACACACATTCTTTTTCAGCAAGTGCAGAAGACAAATCACAAGAACTGTTGTTCCTGGGATCTCACACAATAAATTACAACAACACCTTCACATAGTCCAAATCTTTATTTGGATTCTTTAACGACCACCACCCATGTGTTTTCAATGCATCACTGCCCTATGTATCTTACATACTGCATTGCACACTGCAGTTGCAACGCAGCAAAACGCTGACTTCAATTTATTTAGCAAATCAATGTTTACTGGAAACTTAAATTTAAGAAATGGGTCTAACAAGGAGTTTGACAATGCGAAGGGAAGGGTCTTCTTGATGTGGCCTAGAATGAAACATTCTTTAGAACTAAAGATGTTTTAAATTAAACTGGATCGCTGTCATTTAACATTACCCAGAAATAATAAAGATTTACTGACAAGTTTGACACATTAATTTGTGATACACTGTTATTATTTTCAGTTACTTTAAAACTGTGATCCACACACGTAGAACCTTATTAAATAATGAAAGAAAAAGTGCTTGGATCTGTGCTCGGACGATTGTCTTTTCCCCTTGCCTCTCAACATTTGTAAAGTGGTCCTGTTTGGTCTCTGTGGGAGTGCGTCTGCTGGCAGTCTGTATGTTGGAGCCTCAGGTTGCTCATCTGTCTGATCCTCCTCTGGGAAGGGGGGGAGCAGCCTGCCGCAGGCCCCGCCAGATGCTCACTGTGGCTGTTAAACAATAACCACTGGAGTGTGCTCCCCCCTTGGCAACACTGTGATCCAAACTACTCCCAGGGGGCTATTTAGACAGAGGTCAGTCGAGCCTACAATATGCAATCTGTCCTGAGATTTAAGTGATAGTCTGTGAAACAATTTATCTGTGTTTTTTCATTGCTGGTGTTGGTGTTATTGTACTTGAGAACTTGTCCAAAGTTGTGTCTTTAGATAATTTGTTGGAGTTTGATCATTCTTTCTCTATTTAGTTATATAAGACTTTGGCCACACTGGCTAGGAGCAGACAAGGAGTCTGGATTTTCAAGTTTGAAGAGAAACTGTGAATGGAAGTAGTGCAGTTGACTCCATCAGTGCAGTGTGTGAAAGCCATACAAGCAATAGTTAGCAGGTTTCTGCATATACAGCACTGAGGTGGTAGCCCTGATTTTACAGTGAGACTACAATATACAAACACTCTAGTTATACTGATTGAATTAATGCAATATGAACTGAATGCTTAGATTAGCATGCTAACATGATTGTATTCAAAATGTTAACTTTGCCACAGTCTGGCTCATGAACAAGGATGGGAGATGAGACAGAACCACAAGCAGTGCATGAGAGTTTATTAGTTACCACTAAAGAAGACATGTATGTTTGCATGTTACAAAATAAGAGGTAAAACAGCAGCACTACAATGATGAGGAGATCTGCGGGGAGGTGGTGAGATGAGGAGAGAGTGAGATATATATGTAAAATGAATATTTACAAAATGACACAATTTAACATCAAAGTATAACCATTTCAAAATGCATTTCACATATTGCATTTGAGATGACTGCCTGTTCATCCATTTTAATGATCTAACTATCAATTGACATAACTGCTCAATATGCTAAATAACTGCTGCATTACTCTTACAGTAAAGCATCATTTTATGAAAAAGTTTTATAATAATGAGACCCACTGACACCAGTTTCTTACTGATTATTGTTTTACCTTGTTTTACATGTATAAAGGAGTGTTTTCCACAGCAACATTTTGATTTATGACTGATTTCTGATTTGTTCAATGATTCCACTTCAGCTTATTTCTGGTCCTTTTACAGTAACGTTACGTGCAGCACCATGATAAAACATCTATCACAAACTTTGTGCTACAGCATCTAATGGTTCACCTAACAGTGAAACTATGGGTGATATAAAAGATATGAACAAACATTTAAATGTTTTTAATGTCTGACAGCCTGTGTTACAGTCGGTAACTGTTTTAAGTTTTGTATCTAGAGTTTTGTAATATGACATCAACGTTATGAAACTAGTGCCAAAGAGATTGTAAAAAACTGTCACAGAAATACAGAACCATATGCTCCACTGCCAAAAAAAAAACATCCACATGGTTTCATGAATAATCAAATGTAAGCCCTTTCAGAGGCAATGGGATAAAATATCAGAGCGATTACTGGTAGTCTACTGAGTTTTGTCATAGTAATGTGCTTCTATCTCATGTGCTTGCTGTCTGGTTCCTGGATATCACCTGGATATTACCATCTCATCTTGTAAACATTACAGGTGTTTCTCCATTCCTTCCTGTGTGTTTATATTAATATATTTATTCATAGGAGACTATGACTACGTTTATTTGCTTTTTAAATATCAATTTTTTAAGATAACAGGGAGGATTAATAGGTGCAGTCCTCTTTTAGAGGTGAGTTTGTGTGTGTGCATGTGTGTGCTTGTGTCTATGTATTGAAGATAGGTGAACTGTAGTAATAGCAAGGTTATCTGGCTGAGCTAAAATAAATCAAATCAAATCAAAGCATTGAATAAAATATACAGTGATGCTCTTTACAACAAAAGCCCCTTCAGCAGTTAAATGGATGGGTGGTCCTTTACCAGTAGAGCTAGCCCCAATGAAATCACTGATAATGATTAACTTGACGTCAATGGCTTTGTTTGTTTCTGCTGTACCCCAGCGGTGGGGTTGTGAAACGCTAGGCCCGCACAACAACAGGACTGATATTTGACTCTTGTCAACCCTGCAAACACACTCGATGAATGTACCTGCTGCCTTGGAGATCATAACAAACAATCAGTAATGTCAATACTAGGTAGCTTGCAGGAACTGTTATTCCTGTTATTGTTATTCAATAACTATGGTTAGAGACTAAAAAAACAGAGGGTGAATACAGATAATATGTGAGTTTGGTTAAATAAGGACCTGAAGATACAGTAAACTGAGATTTGGTAAAATGGTGCTTATGTGCAAAGCTGCTTACTTTTTTCCCCATTCTTGTGTTCCTTACCATAGAGCACCTTTAAAAACACTTCCAAGCACCCTTTTCTTCTCATTTTTATAATTATGTGCCAGATTACCGACTCCACCCAAACAATGGCTGCTTACATCCAATAACAAACAAACAAACAAACAAAAAAACTGTTGGAAATACATATTTTTTTTAAATTAAATATTTTTGCCATCAAAATGCTAAACAGGTGGACTAAAGCAGCAAAGTATGTTTTTACTAATTTGCCCAAATAGTACAAGATATTTCATTACAGTTCATAATATCCTAAACACGCATACTCATCCCAAACAGTGTGCATTACAGTGATAAGTTACCGTATTTGTTATTTTTCATGCAGTATTAACCATTCATAACAGAGCAAGGAAAAATGTTAAAAAGAACACCAGGTTTTTTTTTTATATAAATGCATATAAAATGTAACAACTGTACAATGAATATCTGACACTGTCTGCAACTTTGCTGTAATTTTTTTTTAATTGTGTATTTACATTTTATAAATGTTTCCAAAAAATAAACTCAGGAAATTCATTCATTTTAATTAATGTGAAGTCTCTTTTGTTGCTTTTGTTGTAACTTCCAGCGTATCACTATTCAGATAGTGAGGAAGGAAGTCAGCAAACGTGACTGAAAACAATGTAAATAAAAAATCTGACAGATTATCTATTAAACACCAATCAGTCAGATAGAGTTTGATTTGCAAAGGTGGCTGTTTATCAATGAAATCAACTGATCCAATGATTTTAAGCTTTTAAGAAAAAAATCAAACTTCTCTTTTTCTTTGACTGACATAAAATCCGTTCAATGAAACTTGCGAGCATCAGTGAAGTTAAAGATAATAATTTAGGGTTGACATGCAAATTTTATACCTGTTTTGCTTCTTTTTTAAAAAATAAAATACTGATTTCTACAGCCATTTGAAAAAAAAGGAAAATGTTAAAGATACTGTTCATAATTTCAGTGACATAAAGTCGACATATAGAACCTTACTCCACCAACTCCAAGAGAAAAAATAATATAGCAGTCTTTAGCAACTTGATTGTCCACTTTAATAAGAAGTCAGTGTTATTAGCGGCTAATTTGCTGCCATTTAGTGCTAAGAGTGTAGTGTACAGAGCATTCATCAGAGCTCGTTGATGAGAAAGCTGTGATGAAAGAAAGAAAATCCCATAAAATAATTAACATGTTTTATAGCATACAGTACTCCTTGTACATTGCATAAAATCATTTGATTAAGTATCATTTGATGAAGTGTTGAAAACATATTGACCATTTCCCATCATCTGATAGAAAAAAACACTTCTGTTTTGATTCTGGTCATTGCTGTAACATGGACAACTTGTCTTGCTGTTTTTTCACACACTGCTTCTGTGTTTTTGTCTCAGAGTTGAGTAAGAGGAGTAATCAGCTGTCCCTCTCTTCCTCTCCCCTTTTCCATAGTCATAGCAGTGCTGCACCATGGGCACTGTGTTTATTATTGATGAGAGACCAGAGGGACCCAGAGAGATGAGGGAAGAGTTGGAAAGAGGAGAAAATATAAGGAGAGGAAGATATGCAAAGTGATAAATAGAGAGACATTGAGCAACAATACAGGTTTTTACAATTGTTGATTAAAAACACATTATTAAATATATTTCACTTCTTTTTCAATTTAGTTTTTGAATCAACAGCTGCTTTGTTTCAGGATGAAAACAGGGCCTACTTACTTTTTACTAGGGTTTGCTGAGTAAATCAGCTTTGTTTCTGGTCTGAAAATAGCACATTTGTTTGCCTTTCTGCTACATTAACCACGATGTGAGAAAGTGTATTTTTAAACAGCAGAGCACAGAGTCAGCATTAGCACATACAACTCATCCCATCAAAAAAGCAACAGCACCTTAACATGATCCACTCACCCTCTGATGTCTAATTACATTAATTACACTTTGATATCTACAGTTCACATCATCATCATCATCACATGCTGAGTTGATGCTTAGCTTGTAATCTCTTGTACAGTGAGTGTGTGGAGGCTGTGTTTGCAGTCTACTGGCCCAGATAGGCTTGTGTTGTGTCTACTGAGCAGGGTGCTGCCCCACATTTACTCTACTCTTCATTCCCAGAGCAACTAACACATTGACAACAACAGCAAAGTTAATGGATTTGAAAAGTCACAGTGGGCGCCTTCATCCGTCCAGTGCCCCAGATACTTGAGAGAGCACTGGTTGTTCTTGTGAGCGTCACTGCTGCTAAACGTGTAGCATGAATGTTTGATTATTATTCTGTTTTTAGTTTATCATCATCCTTTACTTTGTGACTCATCGCCTTTGAAGCAGTTGTAACATGTGACCCTGGATGCAACTGTAAAGGCTTGAATTTTAAGTGAAGTTCTCCATTATTTGCAAGGCAATTAACTGTCTTTGTACGGAAAGTTTTTCTCATTAAAATTCCTTTGCCACTTATTATTCCAGTGAAATGATGAACAGAAATGAGTTATTACAGTCCTAAATCTTGTGTCCAAAAATGAACTTTAATATAGAGGGATATAGCCTGAAGGGTCGAGTTTTCATTTATTAGAGATTTTTTTGTGTGTGTGTTAGTTTCATTGCTGTTATGAAATGGCACTGAGAATGAGGTCAATCTGTCTGATGGGTGGATGAATGTATTTTCAGAGCCCTAATACCCTTTAGAATAATGACAGTGAAGTCAAAATATAGATACAGATTCATTTTTAATCACAAAATATAGGGGGAAGGTTACATTCAAGTGGACCACAGTGACACACCATATTGGGCGATATGTTATTCGGCCAGTTTTGTTGTTTAGCCAACAGTCTGGCCTACAGTACACATGCAATAAAGAAAATACGTCTCCCTTGAAAAAGGAAATTTTCTCAGTTAGCTTATTTGAAACAGTGCAAATGCTAAGGGAGCACATTTCAAACACACTTGTCATATTACTGACATTTTCTAGGTTAAACTTGTTTTTTTTTGCAATCATTTTATAGCATACTGTACAGGTAAAGGATATCTAAATGTGTATTTAGAGTATTGCATCATGCTGAAAATAAATTTGCACAACACATTTTCAACTCAGAACAGATTCTATCGGGGATGGGCTTGCTTTCAGTTCACTTCCTGCAGGAGAACAGTGCTGGATATTCAGTTAAGCTAAGCACTGACTGCTGATAATGATGAACAGTTGGACAAATTGGTTATGTAATCCAGAGGAACAGCCATCCTAGAAAGAGATTTCAAATAATTTGATTTAGCACTTCCAAACCTCATGCAAACATTGTGTCATTTTGTTGCTGTCCATAGAAACTGATCACATTCAGTGATGATTCAGGTACTAATAGTTCATAGACATGGCTTTTTAGCAAGCTTTATTACACAGATATAAATGATAATTACTACCACAGTTGTGTCCAGCCATGAATTATTTGCCTAATAGCTGTATGTTACTGTACAGAACATCTTCAACAGGGATGATACCAAATTTCCGGTTCCTGAAGAGTGCGAACTAAAGCAAACAAGCCCAACCCCTCATAATACTCCACATCTAATATCATACAGAATACTTGCAAGAGTTGACAATACACACGATTAGATAGGTATATCAAGTGCAATCTAGTTTGGCACAGTTTCAGATATTAAGTGTTCACTCTGTTTGTTGTAAACCCAGAAACTACAACAGGTCCAGTCACCTGCAGACGACATAATCTATTTGACAAAGAGAAGATAAGTAAAGAGAGTGCAGGGGGATGAAAAGAATGATGATATTCAACTCAATACATTGTTTTTTGTTGAAGATGAATACTAAGTCAGTGCTTTTGGTCCAGCATTGGGTTTTTTCATTGGTTTAACATATGAATCTCTTTTTGCCAGCTCATTTTACTTCTATTAAAGGTGCAGTATAGTAAATATGGAGCGGTCAAAAGAAAAGCATTGACTGATAGCTAATTGAAAAAGAAAGGAATGAGATGGATAAAAAAAGTGCTTGTCAAACACTGATGTTATTTAATTTACTTCATGCCTGACCAAAAATAAAAACAAAAAACACTGGATGTGAGGTCATAGTAAAGACTTCAAATTATTAACATCTTATTACATTTTAAGTATTAAAAAAATGGTTTATAATCAGGGGACCCATCTAATAATGGTGGGATTTTCTTTTTGAAATTATTGTTGAGAAACTTTGTGAAATATATCTTGGGATATGTAATTAAACTGAAAACAATCATTAACTCAAACATTAAAGTTTATTCTTGAGCTTGTAAATATTGTCGAGCCCTCAGCCACATTTCACAGTCTTTATTTTCAGGTTAATTCAAAGAGTCAGTTTAACCACATCAACAGACTGTTAAAACATTTTAGTTGTTTCTTGTCATTTTTTTGTTTTATAGTTGTAGCTCGCTGGTTTATTATTCAATTCATAGTTCATCTAGTAAACATTTTGATGATAATGGCATTTGTCCTACTTCTTCTGATGCATTTACAAGAATAAAATGTTAGAATTGGGGTGCATGGCGGTAGATATACAGTCATCATATTATATTGTAATTTTTAATGTAATAATAATTTGAGGCAAATCCCCGATAATTATTTAGAAAACAATTAGCTTTTCCTTGGTCCTTCTCTGTACTGTACAGTGCAAATCCATGCCTTTTCTAGTAAAGTTGCATGCATGGAACTGATGTCGACAAAGGAAACAGTCAAGCATGTTGCCTCATCCTTGCAGATTCACAGTTTTTAGAGATGATGTCAAAGGGTTAATGAGTGATTTACAGTGTAGGTCCAGTTTTATGTCCTCTCTGTTTGTCATTAGATTTGGTCAAACCGACCTCCGCTGGCCTTGTGCCTGTGCCCTGTTGACCATATCCTGGTACATCTTGGACCTGAGGAATCGTGGGTAGGAGTCTCTCTCCATGAGACTGTAGACTTTAGCTTGGACTTCATTGAGGCTGGTGGGGGAAGGATCCTCCAGGCTCTGCTTGGTCTTTTCCCTGGTACGGTAGTCAATGTTTACCTGGTAAAGAGAGCAAATACACATTTTTAAAAAGGGAAAGGTTACTAATAAGAAATCAAATTCATAATCAGTGGATCATAGTAACAGGAAATCTAGGAATCAGGCAAAGGGCAAAGTCTATACAAACAAAACAAAACCAAAAAGAAAGGATGGAAAACTCTAATGGGTTTTTCTCTCAGACACACCTGAGTGAGCAGCTGACATCAGCCCTTTTTGCTGTTTGCATCTCCATTTTTTTTCTCAGCCTTACAATAGTGAAAGTGTAGAATCATGAAATGTTTGGATTTGTTTGATTGTTTATATTGTATCATTTGTTAGATTCTTCATGTTTGGTGAGGAACTAAAACATTTTGTAATTAAGCCCATCAACCAAGAAATAATAATTGTAAAAATAATACTCAAGTAGGACAAAAGTTTTTTTGGTAAAAGGTCAATGTCATCATGCAGAAGGAAGTGTTGGGCCAGTTACTTCCAAAATGTAAGTTACTAGATTTTTCTAGTTACTTTCATTTAAAAGTAATACATTACTTTATGATATTACTGTCTGTGAAAAGCTATATGTTACTGCTTACTCTACTTTTGCATTACTTTCAACAAAATAATCCCAAAAGTATGTAAAGGCATGAAAAAATGGAGGTGTATAATATTATTTTTTCATGGCCAATAATCAAAGCACTTAAGTTCAAATTAACTGCAGTTCATTACAAATCCAGCAGCGTTATGGAGCCTGATGATGGCTTTCTTGCATTCACAAGCAGTGTTTACAATTATTAAAACTGCCTACTTGATTTACAGTAGTGTGATATTAAACAATTTAATTGCCAAAACCTTGCAAATATAACCAGTTAGAGAACATTGAGTACAACTCTGCTGCAGCAATTCCAACGTTCTGTCTAATTGATTCTTCTTCAGGGGATTTTTTTTCCCGTCACAATGGCAGAAGTGGTATTTCCTTGATAAACTTTTTGAAAAAAAAAACCATCCATGAGCACTTGCTAATGTCCAGTAAAGTGTTACTGGACACAGTAACTGTAATAATATTACCAGAATTTCATTTTTATGGTAACATGTTATATTACTCTGTTACTGCCTAAAAGTAATAAATTATGGCTTTGCATTACTTTTGTAACTTGTTACCCACAACATTCAAAGCATGTATCTACTTATAAGCTCACCTGGCACCACTGAACTACCTCACATTACAGCTTAGCTGACAAGGTTGCAAATAATCTTTACACCCTTTACTGGTGTGATCACAAGCTTCTCATTTATATGCATGCACACCCTTCCTTTTGCATTATAATACAAACACATCTTTTCATTAATTAAGTGTTCATTCTGCTTAGTTGCCCCTGACAACTGACACAGATGCACAAGGTACCTTTTAACAAGTGTTTCGGATGGAGAAAGCTTTTATGCCACAAAGTATTTTGACATGAACTTTACAGATGCATTTATATTTGGAGTTTGGTGCATCTCATGGGCACTAAATGGTGTCTTCTACATCTGTTTGACAGACCAAGGGGCATCACAAACCGGGAATGAGACTGGGCAGGTGGCATAGTTGGCGGGTGCAGTTTGGTAAGAAGCCAAACTACTCTGAAAGTCATTGCACTCATTGAGAAAAGACAGACATGTCTACAGCCTTTATCTTCAAAATTTGGCAGCTCATGCCAAAATGTCAAGATATTACTGCAGTGAAGAGGAATATTTATAAATATTAGGGTTAACTTTCCCTTTGAGCCTGGTCTGGCCTTGATGACCAAAGGAAAGGTATGAATGTACTACACTAAATTACTATATTTATATATATATATTAGGGCTGTCGAAGTTAACGTGTTAATAACGCGTTAACTCAAACTCCTTTTAACGGCACTAATTTTTTTAACGCACACACGGTCTGTGCCTTGCCAGCTCCCATAGTTTCAGGAAGTGGCGCTAAAATAACATTGTAAATGCTTACAAAGTAGAAATGGATGCAGAAAAGGGACTTTTAAACGAAAAGTTTAGCTTTAAAGTTTTGCCTGATGGTTCTCTGGACAAAACAAAAATAATTTGTAGTTATTGTAAATGTAAAAGGGCTGGGTAAAACATTTGCAATTAATTTGCGTGTTGATGACGCGTTAACTCAGGACACTAATGCGATTAAAAATTTTAATCGACTGACAGCCCTAATATATATATATATATATATATACACACACACACACACAAACACGCACACACACAAGCACAAATACACACAACACACCTCTCTTGGTGCCTGAATATCAATGAACTCCCTAAAGATTTTATTTGCTTTTGATGCGAGTTTGGTTGAGCTCTTGATTTTTTTATACTCCTCACAAGCCATCCAAAACTCGATGTTCTCGTCACTGAACTCGGTCTTGAGAAATGTCCGGAAGGCGGCCAGGCCATCTGGAAAGGACAAATAAATCCGGTTAGGGAGGAAGCAAAAACAAAAAAAAAAAATTACAACACTTAATACACATTATGGACTGTGAAGTGTAGTTTTTTTTTCCTCCTCTGCAGCAGCTGAGAACTCCCTCTGTTTTGGATGTTTTATCTCCTGTCAACTCCAAAGCTTTATCATGTGATTATACTCCTCATCCTACATTAAATTTTTTTCCGGTGAATATACCCCTTGTTCCAGGAAGTAGGAAGCAACTAGCATGATAAGAACAAAAAAAATAAACCGTGAAAATACAAAAAAAAAAAACTCCCACAAAGAGATCTTTGGTTCTGTTTTTATCAGTCAAGATAAATGATCAATGAATACGCTCCCCATTATTGATAACACATAGGAAGGGCAGGGCATGTTTTTTTTATGAATCTGTGTCATGTTGACATGTTATTTCCACCCTACTCATTTTTACTGTTTACCTAACAAGGCTATAAAGCTGGGCGGAGCAGAGGGGACAGTCCATCTGTGCATATGCAACAACATTACTCATGCGGAAACACACACACACACACACACACACACACACAGATGCAGTGACTGAGTGTACAAAACAACATGCAGGTTGACATTGGCACAGGGTCCCAAAATATCTGCTGTGACTCAATAGAAAGCAGACATTACTTACACGAGGAATCTTCAAGCGTTTACACTTTCCATTTTTGGATATGGACTTGATAGAAAATGTCTTTTATCCTTGAAAATAATCTTCTTGAAGTGAGTTTAGTGTTTTTAATGTGTCTATTATATCATGGCAGTTATATATTTAGATATACCTAATTAAATGAGGAGACACATCCATCTGGTTAACTACACCTATTTTTTTTGCTGCTGTATATTTGTTCTGCGTGTTTTAATAGGATCACTGTTGTACCAGACTGCCAAAACCCAACCAGTTTCAAAGTATGGACATGGTTTTCACCACCTCAGGTACGGAGATTTCTTAGAGTCGCCAACTCTCACCTGCTGAGCCTGAGACACAATTAGCACAAATCACACATGATACAGGAGCAGCCAATCAATGGTTTTCTGGTCAAGCATCTAACCTGCTGAGCGTGAGTACAGCTGACCTAGAAAGACTGCCATGTTAGCATTGTTTACACACTGTGAGTCTTTCTACATACGTTTGCAGTGCAATTATACAAACTTTAGTCAATCATGGTTCAATATTCACAACCTGATTTAATTTCCATTGCATCCAATGCTAACATCCGTATGAGACACACCGGGCTTTTAGTACACTCCAATGTAGATGCATCCATGTCAATATGAGATGTTCATAGCAGCTACTCAACATTATGTACCACAGACTTACCCTAACCCAGACAATACGTCAACAGGATAACTAAAACCAAAAATGCTTTTTTTCCCTAAAAGTTAACTACAATCTTTTTACAATGTAGACCATGTGTTTTCAAAGGCTTAAATGTAAAAAGTCTAGGACACAGATGCAACAAAGGTACCTTGTGTGTGAGTGTGAGACTCCAAGGCAAGTGAAAAAAGCGGCAGTAGTAGGTCAGGGTGCAACAAAAGCTGCCAAATGTGTCGATAAGAAGGTAAGCACCTTTATCAGTAAACCTTTCTCTATGAGTGAGATATCCTTTCCAAATATATCACATGCTGTTCCTCTCATTCTGAAATTGAGCAGCCGGTCTTTCTCTGTTCAGTTGTCACATACATGTTACCACCGGTCATTAGCACATGTTGTCATTTTTTGCAACTGCAATCACTGACCACTGATTTCACTTGAAAGAACAAATTTGTTGGGTTTTTTGTTGTTTGGGTTGGGCTCTTTCAGCTGCAATGCAATTCAAGCCACATGTCAAAAGTGTTACAAAACAATTAGTTTGTTAGTTCTCTCTCTCTTTTTTTTGATCTCTTCAGTCCTACCAGTTACTGTCACATCATCTAATCTATCAGCAGTCCAAGTGAATTTTTATTGTAAATTTAAAATCTAACAAGTTTGTTGACTGCGTTTTATTTGCAAAGTCAAAGTTACAAAATTTTTAAAACGGTAACATCTTTTTTTCTTGTTTGCAGCCGTCTTCACTGCCTCATTACTGCCACCAGCTGTACCAAGTGGAATAGCATGAAATTAAGAATAGGATGCACTTTGTGCCACCTGTTTGCCCACGGCACAAACCACAACAGAGAGGAGACCTTGTGGTAGAAATATTGCCCCATAGGACTAAAGTTTAAAACTAATGGATAATCTGGCAAAATGAATCAGAAGAGAAACAAAAGAGATAATTTAGAAGATAGCTTTTTTTTTTTTACAAAGTGGAGGTTCATGAGGTCTGTAGCTTAGTGGATGACTGAGGAGATAAGACTAAGGTTTTTTCTGAGAGTAAGAATAAGGAGACTGAAGGCTTTGGGCACAGAGAAAGGCAGGCAGGTGAAAAATGAGCTGTGGCAAGAATCAAGAGCAGGTTAACCAGAATGTAGCGGCTGGGAACCTCTAAGTCAGTGCAACAAGGGAACTTAATGAACGGACATCAAACTGTCCTGAGACTCAAGCTTAAATACATCAGTGCAATTAGAAGCATCTGGGAGTAATCAGGGCAGAGCACAGCAGTTGGTGCTGAGTTACTGACTGGAGACTTGGGGGCACACTGGGACAAGCCAAAGCATTATTTATGAAAAATACATTAGAGTCAAGCGAACAACAATTCTTGAAACAGATTCATTCTGGATAACAACTTTGGCTGAGATACAAACTATATCGCTGACATAATTTTCCTGAAAAGCACAGCACTGCTGCTTGTCACCCTCAGAGAATGCTCTTGCGCTAACAGGACATGTAACAAGTGGCAGTGTGCACAGATCAGGCCTTCCAGCACACACACACACACACCCCCACACACACATACAATCAGCTTTATACACTGGGAAGTGACGTTAGATAGATTATACACATTAAATTATATAAAGCCAAGGTGAATGCAATATCCTGTCATGACAAGATTCAGTGCTGTGTCCCAATTGCTTTTAAATTACTTATATAATATATGTGTCTTGTGTGTGTATGTGTGTAAGAGAGTGTGTGTGTTTATGTACATGTTGTAGGTGGTCAGATGAAACAGGATACAGAGGTGTGGCATGCTCTCTCTGCCCGGCAAAGGCCCTATTTTTGGCACGGTGACAAAGTTTGTTTTCTATGGGTGACATTTAAATTCTAATGGTTATGTGTCAAACCAGTGGGTTATGTCATGATATTGATCCGGAACAAAACAGATTATGTTCATCTACGGCTTTCTTTCATTATGCTTTATGTCCGTCAGCCCCTTGTTTGCACGCTGTCAGATGTGATGGATTTAATCATTTTATGGCAGACTGTGTGAAAAATGGTTTAGCAATCTAAGAGTGAAGTTTGAAAAAGCAACTGAGAATAAGGACAAGCAGGGGTGACTGTGGGTGGGGTTACAGTTGTTTGGATGCAGTGATAACCCACAAAACAGAAATTTGTGAGTAACATTCCTATAACAGAAGTTTAGAGATAGGGACTTGAACATTGGACTTGGATTTGAGGCAGACTTTAGTCTCACAAACAGTAACCTGAGACTTCCTCAAAAACATCACTTGATATTTTGGGCTGGTGACAAATCTTTTATTTCAACCCCAGTTTTTTTTCCTTATATTTTTTTTGATGCATTAGCATTAAAGATATGTCAAACCTACTGAATGTCATTCCCTCTCTTATGATGCAAAACCTTATACATCTCATTCACTCTTCATCTCTGCCTTCATTGCTAAAGCTCAACAACCTCTTCTTGATCCTCTGCTGCTGCTTTAGCTGCCAGGGCAGGAAATACTAAAAAACAAACAAATTTGGATGGATAATCCCATTTTATGCTGGATTGCTTAGCTTTTCCCACGTGTCTTCCTAAGTTTTAGGAGCTCTGTATTGATAATACCTCTTGTCTAGACTAATGGTGCCTTTTCGGGATTAGTTATCACATCAGGCAAAATTGCTGGAGCTTTTGTTGTAAAATTTTACAGGATGGACATGCAAGTGTCAGTCCATTTTGTTGTCAGTTTGATGTCACTGATGCTACGTCACGTTGCTTGTTAGCAGTCAGACATAAATGCATGACCTGTTTGTGCAGATGGATGTTTGCGAGTGAGTCTCTACCAGTGTATGTTTGGTCTGAGGGGAAGGTCACAAGCATGTGACTCATTATTGGGTAAGGAGTCCTCACAACACAGAAATGAGGC
>JAPZDV010000021.1:4301968-4325838 GCA_029814665.1 Acanthurus lineatus
AAATGAGGCCATTACATAAGATGGACTGGGAGGGGAGAAAAAAATAAAGACTTTTCTTGTGCTGTGTAAAAAATAGAAGCCATTAAAGAAACCGAAAGTACTATTTTACCCCTAAATTAAGGTGGCATTAATTTTCTCGATGCTGGCTGTACATAACTTGGGCAGTGAGGAAAGTTTCCCTCAGAAAAAGAAAATGTCACTTACATTTATTAGAGAGAAGATGATCAAAGGATTCTGACCATCGAACCACCTCATCCGTTGATAGTCTGATGGAGAGAGAGAGAGCCAAAGAAAGCGCCTGAGCAAGAAAACCAACCACTGAGCTCTCATGCATTTTTAACACAAGATGGTTCTGTATGTATTATTGAGGAGCAGCTGAGTTTAATGTATGATTTATCCTCTTCTCACCGCTGTTCTTCTTATAAAGGCTGTAAAGTAATTGTAGTGTGCGGTCAGATTTACAGATTGACGTCAGGAGGAAGGAGAGAAAATAGAAGAGCAGCCGCTGACATTTAATCTTATTTTAATGCTCTTTTGAAAGTGTTGAAAAGATGATGTGATAACACGTTATCTTAAAAATTAAAAGGATGCACTAACATTATTGAAATTTTTCATCTTGGTTGATGGTATAACCCGGATTTCAAAAAATGGGATGCTGCGTCAAACATGTTTATGCTGATAATTTTTTTAAAAATACTGATTTCTGACACAATATATTAAAAAAGAACAGAGACGATTATTCACACCTCATTAGCCTCATGTGAATATGAGTAATTAAATGGGAGCAACATGTGAGAGGCAAGTTGCAACAAAGATTTATGATTCTGAAAACTAATTTCATAACATGTTGAAACTTTTGGGGGGGCAGGTGTTGCATAAAGTCTAGAGGCTAGAGATATTTTAACACAATGGAAGTGTTCCCACTTAAGCACACAGGATATATATTTTTTTATCTTGGCAGACTTACTTCAGACACCTGGCGGTGGTTTCATTGGCAGGAGGCAGGAACTCTGAGAAATCATTGTAGGAGTCAGATTTGTTGGACAAACAGCCGAGTCTGGTCTTCATGGCGTAGATCCCACTGGAAAAAAAGGACAATATTTAATATTTCCTGTATTTATTTATCCCAAAAAAAAAAACGCTTAAAACACTGTTGCAAGGAAAAGATAACTTCCATGTGTGCAGAAGTTGATTAATGTGTGGATAGTGTGTAGATAAAAACATAAATATGTTTGTCACGTTGGAATTTAAAAAAACAACAACTATTTTTTCATTTTACAGAGAAGTGAGGGATTGTACATAAGGCTGTAGATTTAAAAAACAAAGACCAAGCGCTGGAGACCTAGAGGTGGAAAGTGCAACCATCAGTCAGGAAAAGCTACATGAATGTGAACCCAAAACACTGAAAAATAGCAGCTATATTTAGTTGCTTTACCTCGATAGCCTTGATAACCAAATGTTCAATGTAACATTGAATTAGTTAGTGCTTTCAGTGACTGTAATTATTGACAAATCAAGTACACCTCTGCATCTTAATTCACAGAATTAAATATACGCAGTAATATTTCAGCTGTTGCTAAGGTAGCTAATTATATGTATTAGCTTCATGTATTTGGGCTGCCCCTTAAATAAATAGGCTACGAATAAGTTCTTGTATGTTGTTGGGAGACCTGCTGAATACACTGATTGTAAAAACAAGATGCAGAGAGATAAAGCCGACAGACTGCACACGACTGGGTTGGATGGAGACAACAGGTGCAGCTCCATATGCAAAAAGCTGATTCAGTATGGCTCTGCCTCATTCAGAGGGAGCTTCAAACATCCACGATGTACACAATCACATTTAGTGATGGTTTCTCTTGTTTGAGTGTAGTTTGCAGAGAATTAAAAAAGTTTCTAATGCAGTACTTCATGACTTAAGTTCTATGCGTGCAGAGATACGAAGGCATCACTTTGATAATTCTTCTTAACATAAGCCAGCTCGCAAGAGATCGCAGAAATCTTTATAGTTCTGTACTCTATGTGTTAAATTACTACATGTATATATATACTAGTTGTATATGTAGTTAATGGTTAATAGGTGTACCTTAAAATAAAGTGTTACCGTGTGTGTGTGTGTGTATTCATATATATATATATATATACATATATCTATAGTAGTAAATTATATATACATATAGTAAATTAATTTATCCATTTATTTATTTTCTTTTCTTTTAATCAAATCTAATTATAAAGAGTGATCAAGCAGAATAAATGAAATAGTAAAACTAATATAGTGCTTGAGTTTATTTATATGTTGTCTATGTGAGAGAAGATATGGACTGTACATTAAAGCCTTTAAATGGCCCTTGCTTGTGATGATTAAATGAACCATCCTGTGCTGTTAAACAGAGGTTTGGACATACTAAAAGGAACCATATCTCCAGTTCACATCACAAGCTGCCCTCTTTTATTCGTGCACTGCTGCTGTCATATACTGTTAGTCAGTGCCTCTGGGACACATGGGTCACTCCAGATGGGGCAGACTGTCATTAGAGGTTGCACCATCTTGCTCTTTTAAAACTACACAACTTTCTTTCTAGTAATGAGGGGTCTTACACTCATTCTGGTTTCCAGACTACTCTATGAGAGACAAGGAGTCAGACACTACAAGATCATGTAACAGGAGGGATCCTCAAGAAGTCTGTCTGGTCTCCATGAGAAGTGACAAGGATATCTGGATCTGAAGTTGTCAGAGAAACAAGCAGTTGTGTTTCCCCTGTTTGTGGGCTGCTGCTAATTTTACATTGTCGGTAATATCCTCTGCCCACTTGTTTCAGCAAAGATGAGGTAGGCAAACGCTATGAACAATAAGAGCAGCATCTAAAACAGCATCTATTTTAACCAAATATTTCCAGGTCTAGCTCAGCTACAAAAACACAATAACACTGAAGCTGTCAGCTTATTAGCGTGTCGCTCACTGCTGAGCCAGTTTGCACCCCGTACTTATGTTATCTTGAGTTGGTGCTGCTGTTTTGCCCCTATTTTTCTCCGTTAAGATTGTTTGAGGGGACATAGTAAGGTAGCCCAGATGCATTTCATGTGGAATAAGCACTGTTCCCTTTAAATAATAGCTTTTTAATTACTACATTGCACATCAAGAGCCATACAAGTTATACAATAACTTAGAAGACAATTTGACCTTGTACTTCAATTGGCAGGTAGTCAGAATACCATTAAGGATTTTAGTTTGAAAACTCAAGTTTTGGTATCTGATCCTGGTGTTCTTCACCAACATTTGGAAAGAGAAAAATAAAGGGAGTAACATCAGAGACTGTTCAAATTTGGCCAGTATAATGAAACAACAAAATCCTCTGTAATAAATTCAAAGGATATGATGCAAAAAGTAGGCGGTCTTAACAAGTTAAGTATTTACCTGAATGGTGAATAGATTTTGGTGAGCAACGGTTTTAAATGGAGAGAAGAAATAATATACCAATGCAGCTTCTAGGAGAAGAGACCTTTATACATAGATCCAAAATGACTCTACTTTTTATAGTCAGTGTGTGTGAGTGTGTGTGTGTGTGCATGAGAGAAAGCATGTACATATGGTTTCTGAAGAAAACATCAGTGTGAAAAACACAGCATCAGCCTCTACATTTAGAAGCAATAGGTTGGGTTTTAGCGAGGAGTTAACTTAGATGCTCTTATGTCAACTTTTAAAATAATAATGAATCAGAGGAAGTAAAACTTCAGAGTTTGTGCAGCTTGTCTCAGATACGCTGTAGATTGGATGCTATCTGCCCCAGAAGCACTCATGTATAAAACACATGCACTGGACTGGAAGGGCAGTTTGTCATCCACTGAGTCATAATCTCAAGGTGCACCTCATTTGTTAATGAATGGTTATTTTCAGAGGGAAGTGCAAAAATAATGGGTAGAGATATTTTAAGTACCGCAGACTACAGACTGAATTTAGTCCAGTTCATTAGTGAGGGTTGAGTGTTACGTCAGATTTTTTCATGGCCTGTTGGAGGTTATCAAAGAGTGTTATTAGGATGACTTTGTAATGACGACAGTAATGCAAAAACTATCAATACTTTAACCAAAACTAATACACAACATATTCCTGTTTAAAGCCTTAAAGCCAGGAAGGCTAAAAATGGAAGGTTAAGGACAAAATGTCAACAAAAGGACATAAAATCATGAAGTCTAATGAGTACTTTCTCTGAAGATCTTGAATGTGCTCATCAAACTGACAGGACATCATGTAACACATTGCGTTGTAAGTTAAATTTTGATGCAAGGTTTATGCAATCACTAAAAATGAACTGATCAAAATTTTTTCATGAAAAGCAGACCACTTGTGTACAAAGTTAAAAACATGACTTAGGAAGGAAAAAAAACAGGAGCTGTCACTCCATCTCATGATGCAGTCCATGAGTAGCTGTTCTGGAGCTTTTAATTGAATTATACAATACATTATTGTATTATATTATATCATTATATCATTATACAATGAATTATGCAATTAGAAAGCATCAGAAAATGTCCTTATTGTACTGACATGTTCTTATCTTAGTTCCTTTCTTGTGAGGTCTGAAGTCTAAGCTAAAAACTTTTCTATTTACTGCTTTTTATCATTTTGATTAAAGACTATTTATTAATGTTAAATACTGCAATTTCTAATCTATTGGATCCCTTTTTTTACTTTATGCACTTACTTATCTTTTACATCTTTTTAAATGTCCCTGTCCTTATTTGTGTCTTAAATTGTTCTGTGCTTAAAGTTGCAATACAAATAAACCTGACTTGTCTTGTTTCGCCCCTGTTAGTTTCATATTGGCCAATTTCCGTGTCTGCAATATGCTTTTAAAGCTTTTTCTTCCTTGAAATTGTGCCATTATGTAGGCACCCCCATTTATAGATTGCATAACTCGCTATATATAACATAATAATATATAAAAATAATAATAGGGAAAAATTAAAGGTTATGTCCTGCACAATGTAAATGCATCAACATATTGCAGTCAGACTGCAATTAGGGTTAGGGTTAGTACTTCGATTTTAAAGTAAACACATCTATACCTGAATTATTAGGTAGCATCAGCACAAGGATATTCAAATTTAATATTGGCACATTGAACATTGCTCTGATACTTTAATAATTGATAATAATTGATGCTGAAACCAGTCTTCAGACATTTTTTATGGTCCAATTCTTTTGTGTGTCAGCATGTGCCTCTCTGAGCAGACAAAGGTCAGTGAGTGAAGTTGATGAGGAGAGACGTGACCATATTGATAAGTCTGTTTGGCGGGTGCCAGACTGCCAATAACATGATAACAGACCTCACTCTCCTCATGTCATGCCCTCTGTCCTCGCCTCTTCTCCTCTCTTTTGACAAATCTCTTCCTCTCTTGCTGTTGCGGGCTGCATTCTTCGTCTGCAGTATGGTGCAGACACGTGCTGCCGCTGAGCTATTTATAAAAATCCCTGACAAATCCATGTAGTCAGGAGGAAGCAGTGCATGTTCTATTCAGCCATGCAGCAAGGCCGACTCCTGGAGGAAAGAGGCTAAAAACAGCAACAGCACTCTAATGTCTCAGATATACACAACACTTTATGTAGCTAAAAGCACAAGCAGCATCCGCTAGACCTCCAGTGTCTGAGACGCCTGTGGGGGTTTTTAGATTGGAAAGTAAAAATCTAGATCATGGAAGTTGTGTCTGTGTGTGCGTGTGTGTGTGTGTGTGTATGTATGTGTATGCATTTGAACATCTTCTTTGATGTTACCTAACTTGGTGCAATGCAGGTTTTCAGACTTCCCTCCATGCTCTAAATATGGATGCTAACAGAAGACATCCTGCAGTTTCTAAAGCTATGCATTAGCTGACATGCTGAAAGTGATTATGAAAAGAGGTTTTTATAATAGTGATTACATTAGATTAATCTACATAGGACAAAAAAAAAAAAGTTTCTCCTCAATCCGTTATGCATATTGTGGTAACAATCACCTTTGATTGCCCCAAGAGGATGGACAGTGTTGATCAATAGATTTATACTGTAACATACAGCATGACTACATCTGCACATGGTGCACATTTCTGCATTAATGGTAATGCTGACTTATAAGAAAAGAAGACACAGGCCATGTGTGTGTGTCTCATCCCTCAAGTTCACAGAACATCTTAAGTTCGGGTCAAATCCCTGCTCTTCCTCCTGCTGAGAGAAAACTAAAATAGCAACATGTCAAGTTGAATTTTTTGAGAATTTGGGTTGAGTCCAGTTATAGCAGATCACGTTTTTGTCCTTAATCTGGGTCAATCCCCCAGCATAGGTCATACTGTTCTAGGCCTGTTTGTTGTTAACATAGTGCAACTATATCCTAAATGAAATGTTTATTCCAGGCAAAAATAATAGAAAATTCCAGACTTAAGTTTTTTTTACATTTGTAATACAGTACACAGAACAACACTGCTATTGTGGCTTTTTATAAGTGATGTGTCTCTTCAGCTCTACTCGTGTGCCTTGGTGTGCCTTCAGTTTGTTTGTTGCCCAGTAATATTTAGTCTGAACCTTGCACATCCTGCAGATAAAATCGTTATTTGCTAAATGGTCAGGAGCAGCATTTTCGTTCCCATTCTCCACTTTCTAATAATCTTTATTAGTTAAATTAGTTGGCATTTTGAGCAAAAAGTTGCGATTCAGGGAACTTTATAATTTATCAGCAAGTGACAAAAGCATTTAATTTTCACCTTCTGGTAAGGGAGTGTAGCCAAAGCAAGAAAGACCTGTCAGCCAACACATGTATGAAATGCAAAAATAATCAGACAGATAGTAGTTTTAGTAGTATTTCACTGCTTGATTTCTATTAAACTCCTGAAATTTGTTCAAATAGCCCTAAAAACTTGACCATGGAACAAGGCTTTACTTCTCACAGAACTCTTGGCAAGACAGCAAATGTGTGTATCGTCAAAATGTTGAACTATTTCTTTGGTATCGTGTCTGATCTGGTCTTGCACATTATCACTGGACCAGTCCTGTTTTCCTGCATCCTCACATATCAGCTGCCATTTCTCACATATCCATCTATTCATTTTAATTCATCAAACTTGTTAATTAATGTGCCTTCTGGCTGTCAGCCTCTCTGCCTCCTCCACTTTTTCACACACCGAAACACAGTCATTCTCTTGGCTTATCTCTGCAGAGCCACTGAGCTGTTACTTGTGCTGTGCTTCTATGACACTGGGTGGCCTTGCTGTAATTTGTTCATTTCTTAAAAAGAACACATAGTCAAAAATACCCCGGAATCGAGAACAGAATGCTCAAAAAAGAATCCAGTTCCTTAGGGCTTAAGATATTTATGAAATATTGGCAGCAGAAAATGACAGAATTAACTTACATTTATGTTGTAGATAAAAACAGTATCTTGAATGTACCTGAAGGACCTAGAAAGGTACTTAAGGCCCTACGTGTAGCAAAATGTTTGACATCTAATGTGCTGCATCCTAAAGAGAGAAAGTGAAAGTAACAATAGAAAGAAACATTTTCTCATTAAATGTCAGGGATTATTACAACTGAGCAACATGCCGAACAAGCAACAGACAGAAATGTTTAAGTCTGAAAGTACTGGAGGTCCCTCACTTTTTTGTAACTAGTCTTGTCATGGAAGCTCATTCATAATGTAGCCTTCATTCCATTCATGCCAAGACACAGTTTTGGCTGTTTTCAGGCTAATTAAGATGCACTGTGACTAAGATCACAAGATGTCCAGGGTTTCTCAAAAGTGATCTCATTTTGGCAAATGCAGACATGTCTCTTTCTTCGCTGTAGCCAAGTTGTCACATTTGGAACTTGAGTCACAAGTGCACAACTGCGGTCTTGCACTTGTGTGCCTGCATGTGTGTATTTGTTTGTGTACCATGCCCTGAGAGCGGAAGCCTGACTGCCCACAGAAGTATGTGTCAGACCATCTGATGTGTAGTCACCATTAGGATCCACAGAAGGAGGGATATTTTGGTCCTGTCTGCTGTGCCTTGCTGGCCAAGGTGAGTCTAGGGACAGGATTTACCATAACACCCCCCCGTCCTAAAGAGCTCTCTAGCTGCTACTCTTACTCAGAAATGCCTGCAGCTGAACAAATCAATACAAAGGCACAAAGTCATGCGTGTTGGTAAAAATGGGAAAAAAACATTAGCAGATCTTTTGAGGGAATTACACTGGTTAAGAGTGATTTTATAGTCCCATGTGTAAGTTCCCTCTGCCAGAGAATGCTGGTAAAAGCTGTTTCCAGCAAACAGAGTACTGTTATATCATGAACAGCTCAGATAATGTGTTTGGGAACACAAAATGAGGAGGAAAATTATCAAAAGCTAAAGACCTGGGGTTTGATGAACATAAAATAGAAGACTTGTAGAAAGTCTGTCAAAAACACTTTTTTCACTCACTTGGGATAAATGATAATTTAATGATAATGACATTTTTGGGGGATTTTTTTTGTTTTATTATCTTGCAAAGGCTGCTTCAATATCTGTGCTTTTAACAAAATCTTTGATTTTCCTTTATTTATGTCACAGCAGCAGAGAGAACAGTTATCGTTTTATAATAATGATGGAAAATAGCACCATAACGGCTCACAGGAAGGCCACTTGTGATGAATTAATAAACAGGTACTATTCATAGCCACAGCTGTGAGAAACAGTTATATATAAGGCTGAACTTTATAAAAACAGAAGGCAAATTTGATCAAAATAATGCATATACTTTAACTTTTTCTGTCTGTTTGCATTTGTGTCTTTGTTTATATCCAGGTTTCATACATTTGGCAACTGTTTTTCACAAAGTAAAAAAATGACAGACCAACATGTTTGTGCTATTATGGCCTTTTAAAAAATGCATTTCAGTATTTTAATCTCTTATGATATTCAATACAATAATGTTATTTAAAAAATGTTCTTGAGCCACTGTTTTGAAACAAATGCATGAATTCAATGTGATGTTATGTCCACCTTCATTGCAATAATGTCCACAATGGAGACAAGACATAATGAAAAAGAAAAAGGTGGAGAAGCTTGTCATGGCTGTCTGTTTAGCTTGAGTTTATGATCTGTCAGACAGAATTAAACGTAGAGACAAAAAGCCTCTTTGTAGGAGTCTATCAGTTGGACACTGAATGGTGCCGGTTCTTATGTGCTTTTATCACAATGCACATAAGCTTGTTGGTAACCCATTTGGTCAACCCTCTGTAAATGTATTGTTAAGTTAGCTACCTAGCTAAAGTCAATCAAACTCATATGCTGTGTTTTTTTTGGCTTATCGCACAGACTATTTTTCAGCAGCTACGCACAGCTCTTTTTTGCCAGAAAAAAATCTTCTATGTGGGCTTAATAGACTTTAAGGTGAATCACGATCTTTTCTATACACCATGTTCCATAACTCTGTAGTTTGTCACTCCTCTGAGGCCTCCTGCTATTACACCTGAGCGCATGGCTCACTTCTACAGTCTGATAGGTCAACATGGAATAAAGCTGGCCAGGGGCTCTTCAGCGCATAACACCCTGATACTATTTTAATCTACCTCCTTCTCAGAAAGGTACACTCATGTGTAGTTAGATTAATGTCACTCCCCCCCGCTGTACACATGCCCTCCACTTTCTATTTATTTTTCATCAACCTAATCTGTGTCCAGTTCACAAGCTTCAGCAGCCTATAATTCAATCTTCAGAGGGATAAAAATGCACAGCAGAAACCTTACAGGGACATTGTACATTATCTATTTCTGTTGCTTGTTTGTTTATCAGTCCATGTGCTGTGTACATATATTAGTTTGTTCATAATTTTATCCTGTTTCCACGAAGGTACAATTATGTTGATGTGTACTGTTACTCTTCCATCTGGAAGTGTATTGTTTTTGTCACTGTCTTGTTTCAGATTGTACTGACAAACATGTGAAAGCTTTTTGATTGCTTTATGTTCAGTGTTGTGGTTGATCTTATACAACATCCTCAGGCACATGCATTTATTTTCTTACACAAACTTAGTTTAGTAAGAAAAGACTAAGGAAACTGAAAAGTGGCCTGGAAATCTGAGGTAAATGTATACAACAAATGCTATAAATAATTGAGATGCTCAGCTGCTTTTGTCCATCCATCCACCTGTGCTTATCATTTCTTGTTTGCTTGTTCACAAACTGCTGCAGTTAGTTCCAATATGCATCAGGTGCAAGACAACCCTCGAAAAACACATTTATTTCATGATCATTTTCTTATCATTTTCTTTCACACAAAAGTAAACTGAAAACTGCACCTCGGCATATCAGTACTCGAAAATGACTCCAATTAACGGAGGTAATAGCAAACCAAATCAAATAAATATCTAATTTAATTTTCTCTGTATGAGTTATAGATTCATCCTGACCATCTTCCTCTGTTAAAGAGTAGAATGAAATGTGGTCCTCTGGACTAAATCTGATCTGATAGTCTGGATTGCTTGTTTCTATCCTAGTTGTTAAAAGCCTGTTTGCAGTAAATAGATTGCTGGTTTGGCAACAGCAAGCAAGGTTTGGCCAACTTTGGAAACAACAACACTATTTTTTTATTTATTCAACAAAACACAATTTTAAAGATTTAAAAATTGAATGAGGTTTGGTTAAAATTACTTTCTCTTTGCACGTCTGATTAAGTCACAAGCACAGTTTCATACCATCTCTGAACTCCACCAACTCATTTTTGTAGAAAAATCCAATCCCAACCTCACGTGGTCACCTTTAACTGTTTCTTATTAGCCATCAAACTCTCAGTGTTCTCTCTATGCTGTCATCCAGCTGTCATTTCAGCATCATGAGGAAAACTGTGACCTGCCACCACGACTCTACCGCCCAGGAATTCTGATCATCTCCAGCCAAACCCTCCAGCCAGAAGTTTTCCTCTCATGAAGTTGTCCTAACCACAAGCTTCTAACCCACATCTCCCACTGGTGCTTAGGTTTCAGAAGTGCCCTTCATGCTTTCTAACTAATCCAAAAGATAATTTAAAAAAAGATAAAAGATAATTAAAGATTGTGTACTCCTACAATAAAGACAAAACTAATGAATTTCAACACAACAATTCTGTCTAATGCAGCCATGAAGAGGCTTCTCATCCTGGGCAGCAACCTTGTGTTGTCTCAGTTCAGTGGACCAACAGTTTGAGAGATCCTCCTAATGAGGTATAACCACAGCTTTAATGATATACATGTTTGATACACTGACCAGATCTACTATAAAGCCATAGTTTGGTGATAGAGTGACAGGATAAAGTGGATAAAGTTTGTTTGAGTGTTTCGCACATCAAATGCAGTAAAGTTTAAACACCATTCGGTTGAAAGGTATTAAATTATTCTAATTCTGTCATCTGTTAAGAGGAAAGCTAATCCCAAACACAGTATTATTTATGTATTGATATGTTATTTCAAAGCACCCAATACAGGTTTTAAACAAGGCTTTCCAATGGAAGCAACCTCCTGCTTGTGCTGCCTTGAATCGTCCTGCATGTGAGCCCTTTTCTTGCCTAATAATATCCATATCAACTTTAATTATATATACTTGAAAGCTTTAGAAACTCAAGCAGCACTTCACAGCTACTGTAACAATATGGCCCTTTAAAAAACTTTGTATTCTGTATAAGAAACCTGTTATGTGTCTTTGCTTTCACCTCAGACAGATCTCAAAACTGACAGGGCTTGAAGCTCTTTCAACTCTCGCTGTCCTCAGGGGTTAAAGAAGGGTAAACAAGGCTTTCAAATCTTTTGCCAAGTATTTGACTCAGAGCTATGTCAGATTACACTCAAGTAAATCTGCCTGTCACTAGTTGGACAGGACTATTAAAAGCACATGCATGTCAAGGGTGTTCAGGATGATAAGGGCACACTACTGACTTGCATTAGCTTCTGGAGAACATTTTGCTTGGTGATAAAATTAGAACCTGTCATCCTCTGTAGGCTACATCCACATATGATGGGATGTGACCTGACTGGATGGGCTTTTGTACCGTCCTGCTGAACTATTGTGCTTGGGGTGGTGTTAAGATAAGAGAAAGGATAGGAAAGTAAAAGTTGAACACTGACAATTCATTTGTTTTTTAGCTGAGTTTGATTAACAAGTAGTGCAGTCTGCAGGAATATATGTATGAACCCTGTATTATCCATTTAATCTTGGACCACAGTTTACAAAAAAACTGATGGAGTTGGATGAACCTGACTCAATCAAAACTGGGACACTGTAACAACATATCCTTTGCATGTTCAGCATTCAGATTAAATGGGAACCATCCCTGGTCTCTGAAATGTGGCAGAAAAATTAGGATTCTTTGATATTGACTATATTTAAACCATGATTTTTGATTATGTTATGACTTCATGGAAGGCAGAGCGCAGGTGGAAAAGAGGAAAGACTGTGTATTTAAAAGTGACTGCAGAAAACAGGGTAGATAAGAGAGGAAAATCAACAAGAGTTGCCTTCTTTAACTTGCATGATAACAAATGAGCACAGATAATCAAAATTTGCAGCTAAAAGCTCTTTAAGACATCTGTTTGCAGCAGTAAAATCACAGATGTTGAACTAACATTGTGTAACAGGGATGGTCTGATTGCAAACTTCAAGACATCAAGCAAACTTCTGGGCCAAGACAATTATGAACTAAAAACAAAAGGCCCAGTGGCTGAAAATCCACATATTAAAAAATAACTTATATAAGGTGTATGGGATGCTTCCTGCCTGCAAGTTACATACTGTCACTCTTTAAGGAGTCATAATAAGACAAACTTCTTAGCCTGGAACCGATGAACCTGTTTACCAATGAAATGATCTAAACTGGTGTTTTCTACCATTTTATGGTCTTTCCTTGCTACTGTACCAATTTGTTTGAGTGTGTTACAGGCATCAAATTCAGAATAAGCATATACTTGAAAATATCAATGAAGGTGATCAAGTTAATCAGGAAATATACTGTCTCTGTAGGGTTAAAAAATAATCACATTCTGTTTTATTTTTGTTTTACGCAGCATTGCAGCTATTTTTAAATCAGATTTAAGACACAGAAAGTCAGGGGGTAATTAATCAATTCTGTTTCTGACTGAAGAAAAGGAACATGGCTGTAGTGTTTGTACAATGCATTGGTTGGAAGTGTTTATCCATTGGTAACCTCACCATATGCAACGAACCCTGTGATGCAGGTGCACAGAACTATAGTGTTTTTTTTATATTTTGTGTCTTCTGAGTTTATGTCTCATCACTCATCCTGCCTTCAGCCATTGAAGAAATAGGTTTGCTCCGTTTCTTTGGCATCGCAGGAAGTGAACCTGTGGCTTTGTACAGTAAAAAGCATCGCTCTCGGGTGGAACTTGAAACTGTGTTGTCATATGTATGTAGCAAACATACTGACTTGTGGTGTTGAACTACAGTGGTGCACTTGTTCACTTCCTGCAATCACCACATGACGGCAAAACATTTACTGTTTGTATATTTTACTAATTTGACACTAACTACTTTTTGGTAGCTTGCATTACAAATATTTTATTTTCAAGGAAACTTAAAGCACTTGGTCATATAAGTGTAATAATCGTAGGAAAATATCATGTCCACGTTCTTCAATGTTTGTGCTGTACAAAAGAAGCAGCAGCCCCTTAGGTTCAATACAGGGGAATACAGCCTGTTTGAATGATCCTACTAGTACCTCTAATACCTGCTAATTAACAGGTTTGATGACTATCATAATCAATGACACACAAAGACAGGGCAAGAACATAGGTGTTAAATTTAAAACTGAAACATCTGAGTATTATGGAGGGGTTTGGATAGATCTCACCCTGGGGTGGTATTATCCCATCTTTGATAGCTCTGATGGGTGACATTTACTGGACTGAAAAGCACTCAGAGCCTAAGCATCAAGGGAGGGAAGGTGGGAGGGTGTGCACTGATTTCAGTAGTGCTCACAGGAAATGGTACTGTAAAAGCATGCGTGTATTTGAACATGCAACCACACAAACTGTAAACAAACAAACAAACATTACAGAATTAGCCGGATAACTGTTGACAAGACAGCACTCTTACGAAGCTTGTATTCATCTTCTGTAATAGTTATTTTTGCTGTTACAAACATTATCCACATCACTTCATCAACAGTATCAACAGTATTTAACAGTAAGCCTTGATTCA
The DNA here is from genome assembly GCA_029814665.1 of Acanthurus lineatus. NCBI lineage: Eukaryota > Metazoa > Chordata > Actinopteri > Acanthuriformes > Acanthuridae > Acanthurus > Acanthurus lineatus. The sequence goes on from JAPZDV010000021.1 coordinate 4,316,143, forward strand.
AAGCAGCAGATTCTAATCAGCTTCATGAAACATTTAGGATGACAAAGACCCACTTAATGCCCAGCGATCTGTATCCACAGCAGAATTACATAACACTTGTCATAATAAGATAAATGAATATGGATCCTTTACCTTGAGCCCGGTGTGTGCGCGGATGCTGGACACTGTCTCCCCTTCTTTTTGTCACTGCCTATCCCCAGCGTGCGTTTTGGCAGAATGCAGCCTTTGTCTTGCAAATGCTGGTGTGTTTTTGTAATGAAATCTGCACAGCTCAGGCTGAAGATATCTAGTATTTCTGATGCCAGAGAGTGTGAGCTACACGCGGCATGCACTATGGTGTGAAATCATAGGGGGAGAGAGCAGCCGAGATGCATAGAGGGAGAGGCAGAGGGGGTGGAATCAGAGAAAGGCAGAGAGGGAAGAAGGCTTTGTTTGCAAAGGGAACTCTCCAAGGACAACCCGAGCACATCTGTGAAGTGGAGAAGCGTTGTTCAATTATGTTGTGGCTGAAGGGACATAAACATAAATATGCAGTGCAGAAGGGGAGTTGGAGGTCCTTGTAGGGGGTTGAAAAAGCACTGCAGGGGGCTAAAAACTAAAGTGATTTGAATAACACATTTGCTTTGATTTGTTGCTTAAAGAAGCATTTAACAAAACTGGTTAACTGATAAACATTTAGGCAATTTTGCAAATTAAAAAAAAAGAACAGTCCCTGTTAAATTACCTTGTTTTCAACTCTTACATAAATAAAACAATCTATTAGGAGATGTTAAACCCAGAACCTGCAGTGGCTATTTTTACATGTTTAATGTTATAAATTAAGAATTTATTTAGAAAACTGACATCATTTTTGATAGATGAAATACCCATTTGAATGTATAATAAAAAAGACAACAACAACAACAAGAAATGAAAGTAAATTTTTGGATAAAGTATTTCACAGATTCTGATAAAACCTACAATATGATGCCATGTGTTCTGCTCTATAGAAGTACAGACCATTACTGTATGCCCAAATATAAGCAAGAACCCTGAAAAACTTTATATAAATCTTCAATTTTAGCCACCTGCATGTCAGAATCAATGTATTTTCTCTAAATAGTCTTTGCAACATACAATGTAAAGAATAATGTTAGGTTGAAGACTTTTATTTAAAATGTCCTCTATATTATCATCGTGCATTCATCTGTGCACAGAAAGATGTTACGTAACACAGCAGCTACAGCGAACAGCAACAAAACAATTGTAGCATTTAAATTCCTTCTGTTAGTCGACTGAAAGCAAACAGTTTCTCACAGTATCTCTCATCCGTCTTATCTGTGAAGTAATTCAAAAAGGACTGCATGTGCACGAAGACAAAGCACACAGGAAATGAATTTGCACCTTAATTTGTTTGCATTTAAAAACATATGGAAGATGGTATGTGACAAGCATTGGAGCATAAAGAATCAGGAGCGAGTGGTGAACGTTTATATTATCACAATCTGAAGAGGAAGATATCATCTGCAAGGAGCTGAGAGTGTGGAGGAGGCTTGGCAGGAGACAGATAATTCATGCCACTGAAAGACAACCAAGTGTTACATAAAACCATGCACATGCACACACACTCACATACACACACGCACGCATAAGGAACCCAGCAAAAACACTGCCTACACACACATGTTCTTAGTCTCTTTCCTTCTGTCTCTTTCCTCCTCAGTTTTAGACATGCACACACAAACACTTGAGTTAAAAACACATCATTATTCTATGGGGAAATTAGTCTGAAGATAAACCTTTAAAAAACATAAAATAAAATAAAACATTTCAACAAAACCAACAGATAATTCAATTACCAACAGGCTTCAAAATTTGCATAAAAGCAATCAGCTTTTTTTTTTTTTTTTACAATTCCTTCAATCAGTATCTTCACATCATACATGTACTTGTACCCTTTTTTTCAACAATGGTTATGCAATTGTATGGGCATGCATATGCAGGTATGACCACTTCAATTTACACCATGCAATTTAACAGACAAGTACCCTACCTCTCAATCCCTCCATCCGTTGAAACCTCAATTTATTATGCAAATCTATCAGAAGATTAGATACAGGATTATGGTGCTCATTCGTGTTGTGTAACTGACTTGTATAATGCACTGTATTGTCATCATAGTTCACATAATAGACAATTTTATTTGACTTCATCTGAAAGAGATAAATCCTAGTTATGTTACATTTGCAAAGAGTTGTAAGGCTGTAAATAAGAATGAGCTAAATCTTTTTGCAGAAATGACTCGTGCAACTGTTTGATGTTTGATGTGCAGTTGTGCATTAGAGTCAGTCAAACTTATGCATTCAGACCTGAGCTTATTGGTTCTGCTCACTTTCACAGAGCTAAAGGAGTAAGAGCTGCTACTCGGCGACTTACTAATTCAGCAAGCTATCTGGCACAAAGGGCACACTCTGTAAGCCAAAGAATGAGTCGAACAGAGGAACTGACAACTTAGAGGTGGAGAAACACAGACTTATTTACACCAAGGAGAGAAAAAAAGGGACAGGTGAAACTCATGATTGATCAAAAGAGGTTGTAAATGAACAAAGATCGGATAAGAAACAAAACATGACACCAGAGAAAGAAACTACAAAAACAAATCAGCAAATATTTGATATAAATCTCAAACCATTAATGGTGTAAATTGTATCTCTCTGGCTGCACTCAGTTAAGTCAACTTCAATCTTTAAAATCCCACCCTTTTCCAGTTACTGCCGGTGTTCCCCAGGGTTCTGTCTTTGGGCCCATTTTTTCATTATCTACATACTTCCTCTTGGCCATATCTTCACCTCTTTCTGTGATTGACTAAAAATCCAATCTGAGTTCTCTGACAGCTTTCTCAAACTCAACAGCATTAAAACTGAAATTTTACTTGTTGGCACCAAATCCACCTTATCCAGATCTGATGGTTTTTCCCTCATTATTTATCATTCCTCGGTTTCCTCCCTCCCCCCAGGTTAGGAATTTGGGTGACTCTATCTTTTCATGCTCTGGTCTGCTTATTTCAATCTATGCAATATTATTCCCCTCCCCCCATCCCTGAAACCACAGCTATTCTCATCTGCTCCCTGGTTACTTCCCATATTGATTATGGTAATTCCTTTCTCTTTGGTCTTCCACACAAATCCCTCCGTAAACTTCAACTAGTCCAGAGTTCTGCTGCTCGCATCACGTCCAAAACCCTGTCCACTAAACACATTACCCCTGTTTTCAAAAAGTCCACTAGCTTCTGGTCCACTACTGTATTGATTTTAAGATTCTTCTTCCGACTTTTAAAACCATGCACAACCTTGCTCTTTCATACATTTCCAAACTCTTTCACATCAATACACCCTCCCACATCCCACCTCCTCGATTAACCTCAATGCTCCTTCTGCCCATTTTTCTACCATTGGATCTAGAGCCTCCAGCGGCTCTGCCCCCTGCCTCTGGGAATTTTTGAAAAATTAAGAGAAATTTGAATGCTGTTCAAGAAAATGTAACGAGTGCCATTCTGTTGCATGTCTAATATCAGGGAGTAAAGTAGGTGTGCTTCTTTTTTGCCATGTTAGTATTTACTGAAGATCATGCAGTTATAAACTGTAGCCAGTTTATGACTTACGTACCACATGTGCATGGATATTTTTAAAACTTAGCCTTTTCTATTTGGTTTGACCTTTTTTTCACACATAAATGGTGTTTTAGTTCACTTTAAACAATGCTTTTGGAATTCCTATGAGGGTGAAGATGCATTAAAACTCCATTTGCAGTGTTGTCATGTGGACAGGGTAGAGTTTTTGGCTTGAGACCTGTATGCCATGATTTCCCTGGTTTGACCTTACAGGGTGCGCCGTTTCTCCCCCTTTTTTTTACATGCAGAATATGTGCAATAGCAGACAAATCCAAAGTAGTTTTCACCTCGCTAAAATAAGGATTTTTGATTTTTACACATAAATGCAGTTACTCTTCCACTTTCCACCACTGTTGATGGAGCTGGAAGTGGTAAGGCACTATTTAATATCAGGCTTCTGATTGGTCAGCATGGCTTTAGAGTTAGGGTCATGTTGCAGCCTTCTGGTTGGCATTCTCTGACAGCAATTAACAGAATGTGTATTAATTTCATATGAACAGAGATTTATTTAAAACATTGCAAAAGAGGAAAAGACCCAATTTTAAAAACGCCTGCGTACGTTTGGATAAGGCACAAAAAGAAGCAAAAATTTATGACTACACAGTCTTTAAAAGGCTTTACAGACTCTGAGCTTAAAAAAAGTAACCCAATCATCAAGGAAAAAACCCAAAACAAAACCAGAATGAATGACTGACAGCATTGGAGTTAAGATGTCAAATACATATTCTGTCGAGTAATGAGTTGATAGTATCAGTGTGTTTTGACACTCAAACTGCGAAGCACAAACCCCCCAGAAGTACATGTAAAAAAATGTCTTTGTTAAGTAGCAAATCGTGATAAGCAAATGGGAGCAAGAACTGAATGAGGTAAAAATGCACAAACAAACAAAAATAATTGGTTCACTTCCGGTCAGGAGGGACACAGCTGTGGGAAAGAAAGTGCTCTTAATTTATTCTCCTTTTCTAGTTGCACCTGGCAATTATGACAAATGTATCCCATGAATCACCAATTATGTGATGTTAAAAAAAAAGAGAAAAAAAAGCTGAGTATAAAAAGCAAATGTCTTTGATCACGAACCTGCACAGCTGAGAAAGGAAACTGTTCTCACATATGAGCTCTTGAAATTTGCTTTTTTTTCCCCCTCCTGTCTGCTGTTATCCAGCAGCGGCAAACATTACGTTGAGCAAAACCTCAAACTATGAGTAATTCAAAGCCCTTTTCAAATGCGAGGAAGCACGCCACAAAGGGAAAGTGAAGTAGAAATTTCGCCCACATTGTTGACCAGGGACGTGTGACCTTCATGACGCTGCAGCTGGAGAACTGCTTGAATCGTAGGTTTCTCAGTCAGACATTGTCTCCGTCTCTCTCTCTCTCTCTGGATGACTAATCGGAAATCCTCTCCCCTCAGCAGAAATTCCACGTCCCTACTGTAAGTAATTTATCTTTCATATTGTGTGACACTATTGACCCACTCTGTTTGACATTTTGTGATTTTAAAATGCCGGTTGTTAAGATTAGATTACAAAGTAGATCCTTAAATAATTTCCTATTTCCTGTTGATCAGCCTCAGACTCACAAGTCTTTATTCTACTGCAGGTAAAAAAGTTCCAAGGGGCAGATAAGATCAGTTCTTCATCCACACCATTAATTCTTCAACATGAACATACGTGAAGGAACAGCTGTAAATATTATTAACAGCTGACAAGACACAGGTGATATCAGCTAGCACTGTAAATCGGACAAGAAGAAAGCGTCGTCTGTATTCAAAGTTTTCTGTCAATAGAAGCCTGATGCTTAGTAACAGCTTGGTGACATTGTGTGCATAGCTGTACTTTATCTTTATATTCATATGTTGTAAAGTTGGTGTGTGATGAGATATTGAGAAGTACTGCAGGAGGCATCAACAGTTTATGCTGCTGTGGTTGCAGAACCAGAGCAAGAAGAAGCTTTCTGACTGCTGGCTCTACAGCCACAGTTTGTGCTTCTCCAACTCACAGTATCACTTCAAAACTCCCCATTGTCCATCAGGTATTTGAACTTAACTCTTAAATCTAGAATTACCTTTTCTGTAGCAAAACAATCCACTGTATTTCCCTAAGGTAGGAGGCAAAAACATTTAAAACATCTTAGTACTGATGTAGCTTCACAGTATCACCATCACTGGTTAATGCCATGCTTCAGCCTGGTGGCACTGATGGCAACAATTAACAGTGTTTTCATTGTTTACAGCCAGCAGCTTACTGATGGTTGTTAAGGGGACTAAGATGTATTATATTCAAATTTTTTCCATTTCCCTAGTAAAGGCATCATGTGTGACAGACATATTCTCTTCTTTACCAAAGTGTCTATGAAAGAAAAGTGCTTACTTGTCTACCTCTGCAGCTGCCCCTCTTTTTTACATCATCAACAGCTGGCCTGTATTTCACTTGGCATTCGAGGTTTAGCACATTAAAAAAGCTTGAAACCAGCACAGATACAGTTGCTTTGGTTTACAATTTTTCAAGTAGATATTGCATTAGGGCCAAGTAGGATCAGTCCTGCAATTTACATTCTTATTATTTATGAGTGCAGATATACTCAGTCACATGTATTTAATCAAAGCATTTCAGTTTTTTTCCCAGTTTAAGTATGCTTATTTTTCTCTGATGAAAAATGATGGGCTGTCTTTTTAATTTGAAACATTTCTATCAATAACACATTGAGGACTGCAAGAAGGTTGCACATTTATTTTTTAACAGGTCCCCTCTTACATTTACAGACTACATGCTTTGATTCCAAAGCAGTTTCTCTGTAGAAATTAGATCTCCAGAAAGTGGTCCAAAGCAGCAGTGATATCAGCATCATAACTACAATGAAAATCAATTTGCTCCTTCCTCATTTTAGGAGATAAGGCAGGTCATTTGAGGGTTTAAAATGAGGTGATAGGGTAGTTACAGGTCTGGTCAAAAGTATGCACCCTGAGAGTTTTTCTAGTTTAAACTGAACAGTTATCATGTATTTGTTTATCTGCATTTTACTGAAAAGAGCTCCAGTTTTGTGTTTTGCTTGCGGAGTTACCTCTTAGTTTGTACTGAATGTGCTTCAATGCCTTTACTGCAGTTTCTAAATGTAAGAATACATCAATAATTTAAATCAGAGAGTCATGAGCATGTATCTGTCATTGAACAACACAATGCTGTAAGTTCTTTTTACATTGGCATGCTAAGGAAGGTTGAAAAATCACACAATGTGAGGATGAAAGCAGTTCTTGAGTTCAAGTGGTTAAAAGCCTAGAAAGGGCTCTAATAATGCATCCATTTGCCAGCAGTATGTGTATACATTCCAAAATTATGATCCACAGTTCTGTATTTATTTATCAAGTAACTGATGTTTTGTCTGTCTCCATGATTATCTCAGGCTATCAGATTTAATTTGACCTCTTCATACTAATCTTTCCGCTCTTTAAACACATCAATTTTTGCACAGATGATCTTCATTTAAACAACTTTTTGCATCATATTTGTTTTTAGCAAACTATAATGTCTCACTTTATGTGACATTAAAGTCTATAAACTGTGAAGAAATACATTATTCTTTTTAATTCTATAACATAGAAGACTATTTTTATTGTCAGGCAAACATCTGCACTCATATGATCTGATCAGAGAGAAGTCAAGCATTTCAAGTCATTAAAATGGTAAATCAGCTTTTAGTCAGATTGGTTAAACAAAAAGGCCTCTGTGGTCTATTATTGCAAGGAGCTTCCTCATGTTGCTCATGGGAAGACATGTGATAACAGACACACGCCTCTGAGGGGAAAAGAAAGAGAGTGGCAGCTAAGTGTTGCAATATTTGCCCTTATTGGTGATTAGTTTGGATGTGAGAATCAGCCAGATGGATTATATGATTAGCAGAGACACGTGTGTTGCACCTCCATTTATTCAGCTGTTCTCATTTATCAGGAAATCATTTGTGTCAACACGTGTCTGCCACGTGACGCTGACTGATAACCTCCTCAGTTTTTGAGGCCTGTAGTTGGTTTTTTAGAATTACATAAACTTGGACTGAGGGCATCATGTGTCAGTAAAGGGTGGAATGTCATGTCATGACATTGAATGGTGAGAAGAGGGAAAACCCATGTGTCTAAGTGATGCAGCACTTGAGTAATGGAAGTGAGTGAGCCTGCATGATGTTAGCTTGATCAAGGTGTGAGATGACTAGAGGGCTCCTGTCTACCTCAACAGCAGGTGGCCGGAAATATATTTATTCATTAATTTAAATGTTAAAATATCCCCCTCAGGTTGATGTTTACAGATCAAACAGCAAAGTAAATCACGTGTTAACCATGAACTGCAACATAGAGAATTAGACACCAACACTGTGTAAGTCTGTCAAGTTGAGGCTGGATAGCATCTGTTCTCAGATGTCCATCAGAGTGTGATGCTTTGAAGGACATAAAACCCATTTTTATCAGAGATTGTGTGCCAGTCATGCAAAGTCCAGTTGGTGCAATAGCACCCAGAGGTGAAAGACTGGCACTCAGAGTCTGATGATTCCCAAAATGTTCTTAATAAAGCTGGGCCTGGTCATAATTTAAATAGTTTTTTATCGATAAAATGATGCATTTTGACCCTGCTGTAAAATTTAGAAATACAATCATATTTGTAATCCAAAGCAAGCCTAGACTTCCCTTTTCAAAGTTCTTAGAATTAAGCTTGTTGACACTGTAGAAGGATTAAATACAAGATGATCTTCCAATGTGGAATCGATAAATTCCTATTTTCAAGGGAAATATGCAGAGCCATGCTAAAGAAAGAAAAAATTTCATACCATCTTCTAAGCAAATTGTAACTATATATATTTTTTAAAATACATGTAACAAAGGCCACTTGCCTTTAATTCTGGCTTTCTCTAACCAGGTTAGAACAGTGCAAGTCATTAAAACTTGACTTGCCAGAAATTTCCCACCTATATTCTCTTTCATTAACATGAAAACACATTTGAGTGCAGTAAACCACTTTTGTAAGACCAGTCATGTCAAAACTTTAACAGGTAAGTGTTAAGTATAAGTTTTAAGTTTTAAAAGTGAAAAAAATAAAAGCCAACTCACTGAAACTTCAGTTTTTGCAGCTTCATTTTCAGGTAGTTCCATCACTTGGTTTTTTGTAATATCATTATCTGGCTGCTGTAAGAGTGTAAGAAGGTTAGTCATTAAAGAACTGCAAACTAAAAAAAGCTTTGCACTAACAGAACATCCGTCTGCTTTGAGTGTCAAGCAGTTTATGACCCCATCGAGTGTGTCTGTGGAAAAGAGGAAGTGTCGTGCCTGATCCCAGAACTGCATGACAACCGCTGCTAGGATGGGAAGCAATGAGGATGTGAAGATATGCAGCTGTGTGAAGAGGCCTGCAATGTAAAGTTGGTCTTTTCATGAACTGAAGTACTTAATTAGATGATTACATGCTGAAAGCTGGTTTTCAACATTTTTCAAAGATTCATCAGTCCCTTTTTCCTCCCTCATTTCTCTCACTGTTGTCAAGAAGTAGCAGTCTGTAGCCATTTAAAGTGCACCAAGTATGATGGGGTCTACAAAGGATCAGATAAAATAAAATCAAAGACATTTATGATATTCTCCTTATATCCTGTAGCTCAGTATCTCATGTTTTGGCCTTTGAGGTTGACTCCGTTTCCCTGATTTCACACATAAAACTGATAAGTGGGGTTTTAACGCTGGCCCATATTATCTTGGCTCTGATTTGACAAATGTCCACCCAGACTCACTCCACTGGGTGCAGTGAGACTGGCATTAAATCTCCCAGTGGAAATCACATCACTTGGGCAATGACCAAATGTGGAGCCTACTTTGGCCTTTTAAGCAGTGTGACTTAAAGTATCTGTAATATAATCTACATTACCTCTAGTGTGAAGAGATGACTATTGCATTTTTATAAATGTTGCACTGGATTGGTAGACCAGAAACAACTTTTAATTCAATTCAATTCAATTCAATTCAATTCAATTTTATTTATATAGCGTCAAATCACAACAAAGTTGTCTCAAGACACTTT
>JAPZDV010000021.1:4327374-4349339 GCA_029814665.1 Acanthurus lineatus
TATAGGAACCCAACAATTGAAAGCAATTCCCACATGAGCAAGCACTCGGCGACAGTGGCGAGGAAAAACTTCCTTTTTTTAAACAAGATTCTCCAAGTGTTTATTGTCTTGTACTCTGTTTTATTTTGGTAACACTTGTCTCTTTTAGTCCTTTGTGATCACCTGCCCCCACCCTAATGCATTTCACCGTGGATTACTCCACCTGCATCTCATTGCTCTTTGTGTGCATTTAGTCTCTGTGTTTCCCCTTCATTAGTTTGTCTGTTTTTGTTGGCTCTGCTTTTATTCCCTGATCCTGTTTCTGCTTTGTGGTTCTGTGTTCTTGTTGCTGTCCTACCTTATCTCCCCTTTCCTCTCAGTTTGTGGTTTTACAGTATCTATTCTTTTATTATTTTGTTTTCTTTGCTTTTGTTAGTTTCTCTGAGTTGTTTTTTTTTCTTTTTGCTTTTGGATCCACCCTGTTGTGACATTGTAAACCAGAGTGATTAGTCCACCAAATTTGATCAACTTCGTGCCTAGCAGAATAATTTAAGTGGGCTACAGTGAATAGCCTCATTTCCCTTATGATTATATTGTCATATTAAAAACACATCTCCAAGAGCTTTGTTCTGAAGGGAACAAGAAACAGAAAATCTTTCTATTTAAAAAAATAAAAAAATCTGCTGTTGGACCCTCAATACAAATGATGTCGTGGGATTTCACAATCCAACTAAAGCATTTCAGATGTATGGAAATGTAATTTTGAGAACAGGAACTCAGTTCAATTGAAGCAAGGACAATGCTAGACCTCCAGAAAACAAAAAATGATTAAAAAATAGCTCCAACTTTTATATTTAGAGTGCAGTAGCTTACATGCTACAAAACACCTGTGAATCTGGTTGCCTCCAATAGAAACGATGGTTTGCCGTCTGCACTCTTGTTCCCCTTTGCTATCCATTAACAGAGATCAGCTAAGCCCGGCCTATTGTACTGCAGAATAAATCTATGAAAGTGTTTCATACAGAATACCTCTACAAAAAGCAGTATTCAGTACGCAGTATGTGGTACAAATTAAATACTGCTTTTTTTGGATAGCACACAGGAGGAGATTCAAATACAGCTCAAGTCTCATCGTACAGGAACCTTCTACCTGCTAAGGCAAGAACAGTGATGGGTTCAACCATGGCCTCCTCTCAACCAAATGCATACCTGTTTACACTTTCATGTAATGAGCACATGACCTGAAATAACAGCACAAAATAAAACCCTCGGGTGAAACAATTTATTTGACATTAAAGCAAACTGATAATGTCTGCAAAATCCACTTACATACTTATGGGCAAAGAAGCAGCTGTTTCCCTTAACATGTATTAAGAGTCTTAATGGCAAGACCAGACAAAACTAAGGGACATGTCATCATCCAGATAAGATCAATTAGCATGTGCGTAGCGTATAATATGCCAGCTCATTCCATCTAATAGCTGCCCCCGTTAACCATCTTGAGACTTTAATTATCTCTCTGTTATAATTAAGATTTATAGGTCAGACGTGACTCCGCATTTATTATTTGACCACTTATGGTCAGACTTTTTCCATTGTTTTCTCTGTCTGCCGCACCGCTCTACAGTGTTTATGAGTGAGGACTGAAAACGCTAATTGGCAAAAATAACATGGAGAATTAGAGCATCATGTTTTCACACCACCTGCTGACAATCACAGCACTGAGCAGATTTAACAAGGTTGCTTTTCCAAGAAAGACGATGATTGGTCCTACTTCTTTAGATTTACTTTCTGTAAATAATCATGTTTGCATAACGCTTATTTATTGAATCTGGTTAAACACAAACGGCCATTAGCAGCCACAGCTGACAGAATCAGACTTTCAGGCTTCTATGAGCCTTAAAAAGCAAACCTGTTACCTGGCAACAACATTTTGCCTTAAGATATGCTTTCACATTTTGTTATTGTGACTAACAGTGGCTCTGACTGACCAGATTTAACCCTCATTTATTGTTGTTTGAGAATCAGAACATCAACAGTGAACTGAGGAGTGCACAGAGAGGTTCAGAATGCCATAACAAATCCAGGACGTGTCTCTTAAAGTAGGAATCAAGAATATATATATGCTTTATATATATATATATATGTGTGTATTAGAATTACCAGGAATGACTTGCAACTTGCACGGAAAATAATGAGAGCAGGCTGTTTGTTACAAAAGCTGCTCCACCTCCAAAGCACAGAGCTTACATAAATTATCATGCCAACCTGCTCAGTACCATTTTAAAAATCATTGTGCATTCAGTCTTGATTGTGTTAGATTTTTGCATCAATCAACCAACAATTACAAGAGGCAAACAGCAGATTCTTGTTGATTATTGTTAATCAGGCTTATTTAGACATAAATGAACATAATTCATATGCATGTACACAAAAGAGGAAATGCTACCTAGCAAATATGAATTTGCCATTGTTCATATTATAAATACATTATCAAAGATTATTAAAAAGATTTGTTTTTTTTTCATTTATTGGTTTCTAAATTTTGTTTCCAAAAGTTGCACACAAGTGACTTTTTAAGCTTAAAAACCTTCATTCTTTGAGAGAAGTACTTGGAAAAAATTATAAAAATTCTGCTCTGTGAGCACATTTTTAGGCTGAAACCACATGAGAAATGGTTATGATATGTTTACAAAAATCCACTGCAAAGCAAAAGATAAAATAGGACTCAACATTTCAGCATCCTAAGTGAAAAGACTCTGTTTATAGCTGTAAGGTTTCAAATGAACAAAGTCTGTAATATGTTATTTATTCAGGCATACAAGTTACTTGAAGAGCAAATGCAGAATGATGGTTTATTATTTCTGTGTTTAGATTAAACTACCACAGAGCTGCTTTGTGTTTTTCTTGTTTTAGTTTGTGCAGGTAGTGCCCTCTAGTGGCCTTATATAGTCATTACATTTTCATTATTATACACCCCATGTGTAGAATTGATTAGTTGAATCCTGCTGATGACAGACTCATAGTAACTCAACCATAGTTACTCTTAAATAGATGGAATATCCTGAAAAACATCATAGACAAGGCCTCCTAATGTTTTTTTTATTATTATGCTGCTGATTAGTGGTGTAAAAACTGATGACGGTTCTGATTAAAATCCCCATGTTCTTTTGTGTCTCAGAGGGTCTTCAAGGACAAGGGTCCTCTGGCAGGTTGGTGGCTCTCTCTGCCTGATTGCGTCCAGCGGGACATTTCATGTGGAACACAGTATACACACCTCTGACTGTGAACAGCAGGGAAATGGCAGCAAAGTACGAGGCGTAGGTAAGAAACTGAAAAGAAATGGGAGGATTACTCGCACTGTGGACTGTGACATAAAGTATTGAATATGTTCATCCAATTATTCCTTTTTCATCTCTTGTGCTTTGTCTCCTTCTGTGAGTTCATCAAATGTCCTTCAAACTACAGTTTGTTCTGAGGCTTTTTTGTCAGTACTCATTTTTTAAAAATTTATTGCATTTATCTATTTATTTTCTTTAACTTCTTGAATTTGTATTCGTTTATTTCTAATTAACTGATGAAACTCAAAATAAACTCAAAAGTTCATATCTAAAATCTTCAATTTAAAACTTACAAAACATACATGTAACATGTTTGATACTTCAGCACACATACTTGTGTCCCTTTAGTACCTGTGAATGGATGTTGAGCTGTAGAGACTTTGCGTCAATGACGATGGCAGTGATGACACCCTGGAGGATCGTGCCCACAAAGTTGTTCATGCCGAGGACTAAAGCATATTGTCTCCTGCTCAATGTCTTGGCTATCTGAAAACTTGGATACACATTTATTAGACGATGATGTGATTAGTATGGCAGATTTCTGGTCACAGACAAATATATAGTCAGTTTATACAAGAGACGCTTCAAATAAAACCACAAATTTCAATGTCGCGTCCGCACATGAGGAAAAGTTAGACAAATGCTCAAGTAAACAAAAGTGTCATCCAGAACTGTTATTGTCTCTCTCTTAAATATGGTGCCAATCCATCAGATATCACACTGAAGAAGCAAAACTTTGAAATTTTGGACCCTCAGAAGGAACAGATGGTGGATTATTTAGGTCAAGGTTAAGAACTTATCATTTGGTGACATGCATATACTTGGTCCACGGTCCCTAGAGGACAGTTCCTACAGTCTATCAAATGTAGTTGAGATATTTCAGTTTGGCCCTAAGTGGTCACTTTGATCAACTAAGTGGAATATGTCTCTAGCTGAAAATTACTCCACTGAAAGTTCTTCATTTAGTCTCAGCCAGCATGGACAAGACAGATGTTACAGTCATGAGCATGTAGGAAAAACAACCAAGCGTGAAAACTAGAATGATTCCTTTAAGTTTTGGTGGTGGATATAAGTGATTTACGTCATGCTCAGTATTACACTCAGCTGGAGCCCAAATTACCCAAGAAAAAGGCTAAGAGCAAACTTCTGAAAGGGTCTTTAAATTAAAGCAGTCATTAACTTTGCTACAACACAAGTACATTTGATTTTGATTAGGTTTAGATTACACTTCAGTCACCACAGAGCTATAATAGCTCATAATAGCACTCAAGTCACTACTAGACTTGATGAAAACTCAAAGCGTCTTGTGGTAATTGTACATTTTTGGTGTCACCAGATTCATGTACCTGTTCACTGTCACTTCTACAATATAATTAAAGACTGTATGACTGTGGACTCATGCATATTTGTCTAAAAAAAACATACGTGCAGATGGTGTTGAGCTGCTCATATACTGTTTTGAAGAGGACATAGCATGTGTAGCTGATCCAGATGTTGTCAGTCAGATCCATAAGGAATACAGAACCAGCAATCACGAATGTAAAACCCCCCAGGACCAGTTCCCCCCACAAAGACCACTCTAGAGACACGTGTCCCACAGCAACAGCAGCTGCAGCCCCTAAAGAAGAACACATTCCCTCTGTGAGGCAGAGCAGTACTCTTGCTTCAGTATGAATTCTGAATTCTCCACAATACTTTCTTTTTAGTTACGCAAAGATAATGAAAATGCAACACAATCACATATTATATTACATTTGGATAACAAAGGAATAATTCTACTTTAATGTTCGTAAATTACCACAAACAAAAAAGGAATGTATAAGAAGTATTGTAATTAAATTGAAGTTTTAAAAATGACATTGTCTGACATAGATAGAAAAATAAAGAAGGCTATTAATATTGTGCTGGTGTGGCTGTGGTGACGTTGGTGTGCGTAAGTTACTTGATACATCTTTGCTCTGATATCAAAAGGCTCTGAAAAGATTGCGCTGATTAATGTGGGCAAATAATAGATGTACTGTACATATTAGCTCTCGCAGAGCTGCAGAAAACAACTTGAGAATGTGGAGAAAAAGTAATCACAGCATCTTATTATGTATGCTTTTCTTGAAATACAACAAACGGTCTGAATAAACTGAAAAATACAAACAAGCAAACTGTGACACTTTGGATAACTTGCTCAGAGAACTTACGGACAAACAGACGATGGTGCAAGTGTGACAGTTGCCTGTTGAATTGAATGAGAATCAGACACAGTGGCAGTTCACTACAAATGAACCACAAAAGAACTACATATAAAGGGGTAACAACTGGAAGCCTTTTTATCTGCTAATCTGGTTTTTAAAATCTTATAGTAATAAAAATAATAAATAATAAAAGGGAATTTCGCAAATTTTGAGTGTGTGTAATTTACTTGTGCTTACTCCTCAACATGGTTGCAGCACCTGTTTCAGTATATAAGATGGATGTTTTTGGTCATTTTGACATTAACTTAATGATTTAACACCAGAGTTGATGCTCCCCTAAATACTTAACAAAGGGCATTACTTGTAATAGAGGCATTCAAATTACTCACAAACCAACTAAACACCATCAGTCTACAGAGGTCTACTCCCAGTACTATAAATTTTATAATGATGTGCCCTAACCTCCTACAAAGATATTTCACTTTCCCCCAGTGTGACGTCTTACAGCCAGTGTCATTCTGCTTTTACTGCAGCATCTACAAAATTGACACTAAGCTGAACCACAGTGGTTGTAAAGGACAAGAGAAGTAATAACAAGAAAGAAGACAAAAATCCCTCCAATGGTTTTAGTATTATATGTATCATTTGCTATCAATATAAAATGTCTATGCTTTAATTTTGGAGTCACATGTTATGTTTTGGTGTTTTCCTGTCTAAATTAACAACAAAACAGTAAAACAGTAAAAAAAACTGAACTTTTGATTTTTTTCTACAGTTCATTCCTCTTATAGTATGGAATGTGAAGGGATGACATTTTGTAGTGGCAGAAAACGTAATTTTGCCAGAATTACTCTCAGACATTGTTATCCCATATGAAAATTGTCTACTCTTAAATCTGAGCAGTGAGAAATCATTTTGGAGAATTAAGTTTCTCTTTTCAGCCACAAGATGGCACAGTGCAGCCCTGAGACAGCACAAGGCTGCTTCCACCATTTATAAGGTTGTTATGAAACCTTGATCAATACGGATGGAAATGAAATCAAGGACTCCAGACTTTGAATCTTTTAGCATGGATTCATTTACGACACTTTCCTCCTACTCCTTATATCATTTCTCCTCGGTTTTGTCTCATCACTTTTCATTTCTTCCTCTCACAATACTTCAACTTCCTGCTATGCATCTCGTGTTCTCTATTAACCAACAAACCTGTCTAAATTAAAATCTCACCTTGGCTACAGCTGTGATAAGAGTGTAAATAGGAAAAAGCCCAGACTCCCTGGAGACATCGATCCGTTCTCTCAAAACTTTTTATCCACTAGAATATAAAGACAGGCTGAGTATAATTGCCTTACACTTTTAAATGTGCACATTTCCTTTAATTTATTATCCATCTGTGGTCAATGAGCACTAATAGTCCAACATGGACACAACAAGGGCCAGTCTGTATTTAATATGTTCTTAATCAATTCCCCTGACTCTGATTAGCAGAGGGGGGTCAAACGGAGCCTGAATAATTAGAGTAGTTTCCTCAGCAGTGTCAACCAGAGGCTTAGCGGGGTCAGCAGTAGCAAGCTGTACAACTTCATAGAGAAGGATCAATAATGCAGCTGGGCCCAACAGTTTGTTCAAACAGTGGGAGTTCATCTTATCTCCGACTAATGAGAGTCCTCTCACATCTCAATGTAATTGGAAAAGTATTTGTATAATTTCACCCATTTTTACATCTGACAAGAAGATGAGCTCAAAGAAATTTTCAAAGCAGGCATTTTAACATTAATTCCTGTCATGTAAATAAGGACTTTTATTTACTACTTAATAATTGTCCAAAATACAATACAAAAAAATCTTAAGATTTTTCCAGTCCAGGAACTGTTAAAGCAACATTGTGTAACTCTTTTAAATCTTTACTTAGCAGCTTCAGAGTCATTGTGGTGGTATACTGACATGTAATTATGTGAACAGTGTCTCTGTGTCAGTCACTTTGTGCCCTGACTGATGTTTATACTCAGTGAGCTGGCATGAAACCCTTTGTAATGCTTGTGGTAATTCATCTGACACACCAATGGCTACCACTGATATTTGAGGGAGGGAATGCAACCTGGTTTTGCATCTGATGTTCTCCATTGGTCAACTCTCTGTAAATTGCAGAGTTTTCTGAAGTAAACTGTAACTGCTGCTAAAATGAAGAGACAGTGGAGATTGTTGATGAAAAAGATCAAAAAAGAGAGCAACCGACAGGTCGGAACAGGAGATATGTCCAAATCAGACTGACCTTTTATCATTGGCAAGAGCTCAGCAAAATAAAAAGCTGCAAGACAGATACCGAGGTGAACTCCTAGTAGTTTGGATAGTAACGTCAGGTTTCTAAGTGCAAAGCTTTGTTACGGAAGCCAAGAGCAGCCATGGTAGCCACCATCTTTTGTCATTCAGTCTTCTCATGATAGCTGGCTAAATAAATGCGTTATCACAGGATAATGGCTTGTTATTTTGTCATAAAAGGATAAATTAATGCTTTATTTTGAGATATCAATCCTGTGTTAATTCCTTGATTTAATGCATTTTAATGAGACTTAACTGAATAGGAAAGTGATAGTAGTGACCATGGCCGCTCTCGGCCTCCGTATTATGTGTCTTCTGTTGTTACATTTGTTATCAAGAGTACAAGTGTTTATCATGCAATACAAGGGTTTAACTACTCTGATAGTTTATCTTCTCTTGACTTTTCCTAAGGGGATTAGTTGATTGATAATGCAGTGTAAGATTAACAAATAAATTATGTTGCAGTATTGAAATAACAAACTAATCTTGTAAAGTAACTAGCAAATGAAGTCATCAAATAAATGTAGTGGAGCAAAAAGTACAATATTTGCCTTTGAATTGCAATGAAGTATAAACAGAAAAACAGAGAAAGAACACATTAACAACCGAACATTTTAAAAACCTAAGTCAAGTGCAAGTACCTTTTTAAAATTTTACAGAAACATAGTACATGAATAAATGCACAGTGGTTATTTCTTTCTATGCATTTTAGAAGCATCTTTGGAAATACTTCCTCCACATTGCCATGTCAAATCATATTAACCCTGGTGACACCATCAGTTTCACTATGACATCATGAGTTTCACTATGAGTGTAGCTTGGAAAACAAGCTGTGTGCATGTCGAGCCATTTTGTAACGTGAAGCTCACATGGGGAAAAAAGCTGTCACCTCACACTGTGTTTGGTTGTTGGTGCTGATTAGATAACATCCCACTGTATGTATGATATATGTAGGGGTCAAAAATTTGAACTTGAACACTGTGAGCACCAGTGTGTGGCCTCAATCTATGAGGAAATATATTCAACATGCAATTTCAAGTCAAACTAAGTGGCAAACCTTGGACATGTCTACCTGGGGAAGGGAATGTCCTGAATGAAACTATGCTCTGAATACATTATCCATTGATTTGAATACGTGTTTGAAGTGTAAATGACTTGTAAGTACATCTTTAAACCATGGATAAATAGTTGGGTTGAGGTGCCCTGTACTGTACAAGACAATAAAGCTGAGCATAACTCATCTTGTTCTGTGTATACATTTGGTTTTATTTTAATATTAATGACTTACTAAAAAATGTTGTTTTCAAGCTCGAGGACACACAGTTCCTAATATGCTGAATATGAAAATAGTAAATTATGTTGTGCTTTTCTGCCATATTTTATCATGCTAGTAATCCATATGCATATTTTTTGCTATCTGTTTCCACCAGGTTTTTTCCTTCGGGATGTTTTCTAAGTGTGGAACAGAGAAAATACAACAAGGATCTTTGGGGAAATATCAGACATGGGCCCTACAGCTTGACTGCATGTTGGGCAGAACCATTTACAAGTGAAAGGCATACAGCTGGATGTGGTTTACACAGAGTAATTGCCTTTGGTTTCTGGGGAATACAGGAATGTATCAGTACTATAATCAATAAAAGTGCACTGGCTGGATGGCAGCAGCTGCTATACCCATCTGGGGATGAGAACAAGCAATTAAATAGTCTAATTAATGCTGCTCCTATTGTGTGCCGTGCTTTGGGGGTAGTGAAATACTGATAGTAGAAAAGGAATTGTGTTTTCTGTTTATTTATTCAATTATTTTTTCATGGTGAAACATGTATAACACCCATAAGCTTTAATGAAAATGTTTGAACTTGTGTTTACTAGAGCCTAGACCACATCTGCTAAGCTGGATATGCATCAGTTGCCATTCAAAATTAAATCAGTTTTCAGACTTTGCATAACAATTATTGCAGGATTTGAAGTGATATCAAACTGTTAGGCTTTTAAATTGTGGGACTAGGAAAAGTTTTTCTCTATCAAACAAAATAAAATGTATATAGTTAGTGGAGTAAGAAGTATTTAGAGCCTTGTACTCAGAGCAATAGTTGATGTAATGCGCAGATTTTCAAGTATGTGCAGATTTTAGTAAATCTATATGGTCAGTCAGTGCTGTCGAATGAAAAAAATAATCCTTTAAGAACTGAAACTATACAAAGAAAGAAAACAAATCACTGTTGCATTATTTACCCGACAATGTGCTGATGGTGTCCACCCCTCCATTGTAGGCCGTGAAGTTATGGGGCTGCGTTTGCAACCAGAGGAGCTGGACGTAACTTGCAACCTGGTAAAAGCCACATCTCCCTGTGGCTGCCCAGATGCAGAAGAAAAGCATAGGCACGGAGGAATAACATCTTTTACAGTCTAATAGGAGCCTTCTTAACATCTTCCCAACATGCTTGGCAGCTCTCCTGCTTTTCACTGAGATGAAAATTAGGTGTCTTTCAGCTTCATGAGTGTCCTCACCTGAGTTACCCTGATGCACAGGACATGTTCCCTCAAGACGCAAACTACTCTTAGGCATGGGTAGGAAAAGGGAAGTTATCAGTGCTATGGACACAGAGATAAGAGTAATAAGACCTAGGCAATACAAGGACACCCCACTTAAAGACACAAGCAGTTGAGCTAGTAGGGCACCCACAGCGTAGCCCAGCAGAACGGCCCCTCTGACATAACTGGTAACTCTCTGATAATAGCTTGGCTGAACCATACTGTAAATGTAGGAGAAATAGGCCACATCTGCTGCCATGGCAATGCTGTAGCAGAAGAGAGCCAACTGAGCCGAGTGGACCCCTGAGCCAAATAGTATCAGCACAAATGCTGCGACATAGGTGAGCCCCTGGAGGATGATTACAGGCTTGTACCTGAGAAAGTCTGTCACCAGGAGGACTGGAACAAGGAGAAACAGGCTGGAGTAAGTCCACAATGGATACACCTGTCTATTCACCTGGATATGGAGGGAGGCAAACAGAGACCTAATTATTTTTTCAGAAAATGATATTTAACTTCTGTCTGTAAGAGTATAAAATGACAGTAGCACACCAGATGCAGTCGCACATCTTTTCCTTGTCATGAAATATTGCTTCTGCATGCACATGTTGGAACAGGAAGCAACACAAATGAGCCTCATAATGTGACTAGTTAATACATTTTAATATTATGCAAATAAACACAATGGCTGCAGCTTGGAAGCCAGGTCCATTTAGGCAAAATAAGGTTCTTAAATTGTTGTTCTCATTAAGTTGTTTTTGCGCACCACTTCAGCCTTGATTGAAATAATATTGAAAAATGGGATTTCAAATTTCTACTTAAAAAATGTATGTGCGGATGACAGCAGCCAATCGTTGTACCAAATGTTACACGTTTACCATGTACTGAATAAAAAATTACTGCCTGGTTTAAGCTTAGATTTACTGTATAAATCTTGAGATCTTCACAGAACTCCATTATTGACTATTATGGTTGTCATTTGCCCTTAAATAGCAGTTTTATGGATTACATTCATTTCTATAATTGCCTCACTATATGTTTATGAAGTGGTGCACATAAGGCCATGTTGTGGTTACCTCACAGCTTAGGGTCATTTTTCTGCCCAATGTGAAGCAATGGCTTTGGGTGGTGCTGGTGCTGATGTCACAGGTTTAAAAAGGATGCATTTATTGCATTGTAAGTTTTAAGAAAAAGTATCATAAATTCATTAACTGTGATAATGTTAAAATGGGTGATGAGGTTAAGAGACTATACATTTATAATAACATGCATAAGGATTGACCAGGCATGAAAAGGCTTAAAATTGGTTAAAATGCACTGCATGTTTACAAAATGGTTAAAGTGTTTAAAAGGTGTTTAATTCATATTGTTTACTTTGTTATTTGTTGTAAAACCAATAAGAGTAGTATTTCTCAGTACTATACACAGTAGCCTTGATCTAAGAATCTTAAGGCGCACTCACACTAGGTTGGTTCATAGCGTGCTGAAGCCCGACTTCCCACCCGCACAGTCCCGAACTCACACTGCTCCAGGTCCAACCACAAGCAACTGACCAAAAGCATCAGTATTCAAACTCAGTGATCGACTCATTTTATCCATACATTACAACATCTTACTCTATCTAAATGCAAACAGACATTTTTAATTTGAGTTGGAAGTGTGTAATTACTTAGAAAAAAGGAAAAACACTTTTGCAATGATAAAGTTTCAATGGTTCAAGGCCTCTTTCACCCAAAAGTGACTTTTTCTTTGCCTATTTTATATCTTTTGAAACTTATACTGCAGCTGCTAAGTGTGAGAGATACTGCCTGATTAAATTTCTATTTCAGTGTTGTCACGATACCAACAATTTGGTATTGATAGCGGTACCACCATGTATTTCGATACTTTTCCAAATAAAAAGAGAACAAAAAAATGTCATTAATGACTTTATTTTAATAGAAAATCTTAGAACTATTACTATGCATCGGGTCTGGGTGCTTGTCCTTCGAGTGTTTTGCGAAGTTGGAAGTGTTTCCACCCTTGGCCAGACATGTTTTGTAACACCGTTTGCACAGTGGTGCGTCAGTGTTAATGGCTTCACCGCGCTCACTTGTTTTAAAGCCAAAGTAATTCCATTCAGCACTTCACACACCTGGTTCATCTACGAGTAGCGGCGTGGTGAAGGTTGCAGCAGCCGCCATTCTCTCCCTGCTCCTGTCTCTCTCTCTCTCTCTCTCTTTCCTTTATTTCTCTCTGTCGCCAGACTCTTGCTCTGTTTGCTGCTCCACGCTGCTCGCTCACTCGCCTCGGCTCAAATTACAACGCGGTGCCGTAACGCGGCTACGTAAAAAAAAAAAAAAAAATTACCAAGCGCAGTATTGTACCGTTTTAAATGACTCGGTACCGCGGTAACAATTTAGCACCGGTATACCGAACAAGCTTAATTTCTAGTAATATACAATCATGAGAAACAATCTATGTATCTAATTAGGACAGAAAATGGAGAAAAACAACATGAAGGGATGATTTATCATAAAAGTTTTTTGAGTAGCAAGGGTCTAGCTAGCTTATAGCTACAGTTCAAAGTTTAAGCATATGCATGTATGTCTCTATGTATATATCTATATACTTCATATCTTGGTGCTTATTAGTCTCTCATGTATCAAATATATTTTGCTAGTATGGCTGGAGAAGGAAATTGATTTTTTGGGGTCTCTGTTTTGTTCATAAACATAAATACATAATTTGATGTAAAAATGGACCACAAGTCGAAAAAGGTAATTTGCTTCATACATGGTTGAGCATCAAATGAGTACACCTTGAGAGTCCCTGCTATAATTTGTGTGAACAAAACAGCTCGAGTCCTGCTGTGTGCATCACAAAGTGATTGTCATTGCAGAGGTGTGAAGGACCCCATTTAGTTTCCTCTGCACCACCACATGAAGCGTGATACCTGAGGCCCTCTTGTTCTCCTCAGCTTATATCAAACTTTACTCAATGTCATGAAAACAGGACATCTCTGCTGACTTTGTGCTTACATCAGAAAAAAAAGAAAAAAAAATGTATGTGATGGTTTTCAGTCAGGTCTTAGTCACTTAGTCTGTATTTGTCTTGTCCAGAGAGGAACATTTATCTTAAAAACAACTGACCACTGTGTAATTCAACTTCTATATTCAGAAGAAGGATCCTGTGTATTGAGAGACCTTTTAAAAGCTTATATTAGAGCCACCACCAGGTCAAATTTTCCCCTTTGTTAAGATTTTAGATCAGTTAAGTGATTTAAATATGTCGAGTCCCTCACCAGCACCTAAAAACTAGAACAAGTACATCATTTTTGGAAAATGTACCATTACCACACAATGTACCTAGAAACAGTACTAACAGGCAGTGATTGAAGATGCTTTCCAATAAAGATGCTCAAAGATGCTTGTTCAAATAAAAACAGTAAACACCAGTTTGAATCAAATATAAGTGTTAAAAAATAATGATAATAAAAAAAGAAAAAAAGAAAAGAACAGCAATGTAGGATTCACAGCCCCATTAGGAATAAGGCTGAAAAGGTTCTTCAGATTTCTTTAAAAAATGCATGTAAACACTGTAAATGAGTTTTCACTGTGTGTTATGGGGAATGATTGGTTGAACTGGTTCAAAGAGGAACTGATACAAACACCTCCCAACTCTAAATGTCTCTGTTGTACTGAGCAATAAGCAAGCTCAACCTTTGCGAAAAATACATCGACATGTATGTATATTTTATCTGACTCTCATGTGAAATTTCTCACCCAGTAGATTGTAATTTAAGACATAGTGCATTAAAACAACCAGTCAATATCTAAATGTATATGAACAAATATACCTGTGTTCATATATAAACATCATCTGTTTGTTGAAAACCAAATACTATTATTTTGTTAAGCACTTAAACAAAGTAATGTAAATGTAAATTGACATTTATTTGTTTTGTTTTATGCATACTGAAACAAAAACTGAGCAAATCCAATAACCTCAGGCTTCCATCAGCGTACAGCAGTCACATATCTCATTTCATAGCTCAGTACCTCACCTGTTCGATGGTAAAATTCTTGTAAGCTCCCGTGAGAAACTCTGTCATGAAGGGCTCTACGGGCCTCATCATGGAGCAGAAACCATAGATGCAGAGCAGCACGGTGGGGCCCACCCAACCAGCACAGCAGGACACATAATGGCCTGCCCAGCAAGGATTGTTGCCACAGTCCCCTTTGCAGCAAAACCCCATCGTTCCCCTCCAGGTCCCTGGGGACGTCTGGCTGCGTCCGGCGGGAGCACAGTCTAATTTAGGCAGTTTAATCTGCTGAGATATGGAGGCCTCAGATAAGGCCAAGGTGAGACTGAATGTGAACACCCAGTCACCTGCTTTGCCATTGTTGTTTCTCTTCTCTGAAGTTTTCCTGGCCACAGTGAGACGAGGAAGAATGTGAGGCAGTGAGTGATGATACATTAAGATGAAATATGAGGCGGTGAGCCCCAGGGGCTCCAGCAGGTTATAATAAATACTGTCTCCTCCTCTGTCTCTATACAAAACACCCTCATGCCTTCAGATATTGAGGAAGGGGTGGAAGTCAAGCAGAGGAATATGTATGAGTGTGTGTCTGTGTACAGTTTCACACACCACCATGCTTCCCCACACACACTCAACAATGTGAGTAATGCTTATATGTTACACATAAATCTTTCACCGCTGATTAGATCAAATAAATAATAAAATATAATATTTTACAAAATGATGTATTTTGCTCAAGCTGCTAAATAATGGCCAAAAAAATAGATTAAGTGTTGAAACTCTGATACATCCCCAAAAAAATCCCTCAATTTGAAATTAATTTGAACTCTTGAACTTCATTTTCATTCATTTCCAGCTCATTAGATCAGATAATGTTAAAATTAAACAGTTAGTCTTTGTGGGCTGTCACTGGTTTCAAAACAAAGTGAGTTCTGGAGTTTGCAGCAAAGCTTGGCACTGGATTCTTCATACTTAGGGAAAGAAATAAGAAAAGCAATCATTCTCAAGATGAGAATGACTGTAGTCTGTAATTTAAAATATCCAATGGCAAAGTATGACTCATCAGAGGGGTGTCAACAGAAAGCCCTGCCTGAGCTCAAACTGTCAGTGTCTGTCTCCACGACTTAATTCTAAAATCAAGGTCAGCGTCTTAGAAAATAATTCATATTCATATATTTGGCTTTTCTAGTTTCATGTTGTCAGATTTACAGTATATGCTGTTCAGTGACTGTGGCTGGGGGGGGAAGATACAGTAACACTCAGTTTGACCTTTACACTGTCACAGTAAAATTATGACTCAGTTTTAGAAGTATATTCTTTTATTCTGTTCTCTTGAGGAATGTGCCCTTTTGGGGTGTCATTATCAGCAGTACATGTTGTAGAATCAGTAATAGAAAAGGTCAGATGGTCATCATTTTCATCTACACGGCACCAGCATACTTGTGTTTGCATTCAAGTGCTCGATGTTGCCGAAGAATTTTTACACCTTCTGTTCAAATCAAATCGAATCTAATGACCATGACACAAGACGGGCGACCCTGCGTCCTGGAAACTATCTGTATATCTAATGGTAGTTACATTATAAGGGAAAGTGCTGATTGATTGTGATCACTAGTTTTTTTTCTTTTTTTCCATTGAGGGACATGCAGCCTTTCCGTACTGCATAACTCCTATGGATGTGAATGTAGGGGGGCAGTAAGTAATCAAAGCACAGATTCAGATTTTGTATCCAGCATGTGGGTATGTCTAAGAAAGTAAAAAAGAATAAAACTGCTTCTGTTAAATATAAAATTGTCTCTTTCACTTAGCAAGTGCACACATGCACAAGAGGTTTAAGCTTCATTAGCTATGAATGGATACTGTATTCAATATTTAATCTGTTTGCAATCAGATATTGTAAAAAAAACAGATAAATGTTGTCAGTGAACATTTGTTTTCATTTCTTTGTGACTTGTCCAATACTTGACTGTGAAGCCTAATGTACACCTGTGGTATCTTGTGGACAGTTGTTTAGTAGAAATGTCTACAGCCGTAAAATAGAAAATTCTTGCACACTGTCTTCTGTTTGCAAAGATACTTCATTAAACTTAGGTTTGTGTATATCCTCCATTCTCTTACCTATATGTGACTCAATTACTAATTAAAAGATGTCTACCAACAAAAATGTAATTTTTGTAATCATGTGTCTCAAAACTTATTTGCAGTTGCAAATTACATTAAGTTTCTCATTTAGCCTCTGTTATAACTGCTTTTTTAGAGGTCCAGTGTGTGGTATTAAGGGGGATGTATTTGTAGATTATTGCAGAAATTAAATGTAACATTCAGAAGTATGTTTTCATTAGTGTATAATCACCTAAAAATAGGAATTATTGTGTTATCATTACCTTGCAATGAATATTTTATATCCACAAAGGGAGAGGGTCCTCTTCCACAGCATAGCCATGTTCCTACAGTAGCCCAGAATGGACAAACCAATCTCTGGCCCTAAAGAGGGCCCCTTTTCCATTTTTAATGAGCTGCTTGGAAGGAGAGGGTGAGTGAGGGTATATTCAATTAAGCACAACTTCAAAGCAAAATACAACTTAATTCTACACACTGGATCTTTATGAAATGAAAGAGCTTCTGAAAAATCCCAAGTTGGTTATTTAATGACGTTTTATGTTGTAGAACAAAACGCAAAAGTCTCTTAAGCTTGTGTTTAACACCCATTGATTCTCAGAGGATGAAAGGTCAATAATGCTAATGCTCATTTCAAGGTTTTAGGTTTCATTCCTCCTGCAGTCCATAGAGGTTGTTCATCCTTTTCATTTTTCATCAATAGTATCATCAAGGTCACCTGAATCTTTAACACACTTTTTGTATTTTCTTCCTGTATTCTTTCCATGTGGACCTTAGCTAAAGGTATTTTGTCACCCATGCCTTTGGAAGGACAACATATTCAAACTTGGAGACTAAATTAAAAACCTTCATCAGCTGCTTTAGTTCTTAATCTCACATTCAAAATCATCTAAGCTCAAAGAGAGGTCCTTTGGCACCTGTGTGTAATACATCCGGATTTACATTGACCCCAGTCATTTAGGTTACTACTAATCATGTTTCAAATAATCTTTGGCTTTTTATTGTTTCTGTACAGTATCAATTAAGAGGAGGATCAGTATTACCAAGAAGCAGTCAATAGATTTTATCTGTAGCTAACAGCTTTGATTTATTGTGGTGAAGATATAACTTAGTCCACAGAATATTATAAATAGGTGTGTTGTTGGCTTACAGCTAAAACCCTTTGACATTTTCTTCACTCACTGTGAGGTAACTTTTTCTGACAAAGAAATATTGCAAAGATTGAGAGACTTTGGGCTTGAGTCCAGGTGAAAGATCAAGTCAATAATTTTATCCTTAACTCAACCAAGTAGATTTGGTGCTTAACCCTGAACACACTGTGGCCTTTTTTAACATTAGCACATCTTTAAAACCAAGACCATCTCACGTAACCAATGCAAAATGTAATATTGTGCCAAAATATAATCCATTTTCACTTCATCATGCAATAACACCATCGTTTATAATTATCTGCCACATTTTCAAATAAACAGTGTGACCGCAATATGTAATGCAATTTCCCAAATTTTTTATTAACATTAGACAACAGGGTTGAGCATCAGTATGTCTCAAAGGGCAGAATGAAGGCAAGAACGAGTAGCAGCTGTCCAAATATAAAACCTACATGAACATGTTATTCAATTAGGAGTTTTATTCACTCTTGTCTGACAAACGCAGGACATTGAGTATTTTTGTGTGGCTCCTCTAACACCCCTGTTTTGTTTATCATACACAAGTGCACAGTTTGCACAGACAAAATGTTTTCATCCTAATTTTAAATACATACCAGGACTAAAAAGAAACAACATGATGTCTTATTGCTTACCTTCTATTTTTAATTCTTTTTAGTTGCAGCTTATTAATCAACATTACTTAAGTTATTTCTTTCATTTCATATTCTTCTGATGACCTCCATTCATTATTTTTAATGGACAGAGAAAGAAGAAGTGGTTTGAATGTTTTTGTGTTTTAGATACCTAAAGATGCAGCATGTCCGGATAGAACTATTTCACATCTGTTTTCTTCTTCGTATTCAGTAAGACATCAGTTTGTATAATATAGCCTGACACATTAGAACAAAAGACATAAAAATATCATTAACACAACACAACTTCAATAAGCTGTGCCAAGATCATCAGATCTTAAACCTTCCTCCTACTCCCTGAACTCATTACACTCTTAATCATCTCTGACCTGCAGTATTATTCATATTAATTTACAGCAGATGAAAATGGACCTCATTCTCATTTTGAGAAGGCAGACTACCTCATTTCTCTTTTTCTCTGTAATACTCTTCAGCCTGTGCTGAGAGTGAAGCGATGATCAAAAGTATCTATCTTTCATTTCCCTTCCTTTACATCTGCGAGTTCATGGATAAAGATAGTGTAAAGATAGACAGTCTTATGATGGCTCTAACAGAGTCGGGACTCCAGGAGGCAATGGCAGGTAAATGTCTGAAATTGC
Organism: Acanthurus lineatus; assembly: GCA_029814665.1. Classification (NCBI taxonomy): domain Eukaryota; kingdom Metazoa; phylum Chordata; class Actinopteri; order Acanthuriformes; family Acanthuridae; genus Acanthurus; species Acanthurus lineatus. The sequence continues at coordinate 4,346,316 of JAPZDV010000021.1, forward strand.
CTGCTGTGCTCAGTTGAGCCAAATAGAGCTCAGCATGGTGAAGGACATCTAAAGGCTTGTGGCACCATATTGCAATGTGTCACCTGCACAAGCTCAGAGGAAAAAAAAAACTTATAGAAGAAAGTACATGGAATTTGATTTTGGGGTGAACTTTAGCTGAGATTGACACTTTGTTGAGTAAGCTCTGAAATGCCCTGGTTGACCCTGCTGTGAAGGAAGACTTTGTTCAGAGTTTGGCCTCACAAACAACCCCTTCCAAAAAAACCTCACCGTGCCAGCAAAGCAAAGACAGAGCCTGAGAGCCTTCTCAGACAAGTGTAAAAAAAGTATTTATCATAAAGAAAATCTTTTATTCTTCATATTGTTCATATTTTCTTCCCAACAGCAATGCACTTGGCTTATTTTGTTTCCTCGCCGTGCCCTTGCTTAATATTTCAATTAACCTATTCATCCTTTCTTCCTCATCACTTCTGAATTGCTGCATCTGACATAGTGAGAGTTCAAAGGCAACCCGGATGCATTGATTTCTAAAGCTTCACAGACCAAACTCTTCTTCCAACAATCTCCTTTTTTCTTGCTTGCTGGCAAATCATATGAGGTTGTTGTAGACAGGAGCCTGACTTTGAAACAAATAGGGAGTGTGTATTGGTCTGAGTGTGTATATTGTAGTGCTTGGAAGGCTTAGATAAGCACATGTGTGCATCGGTTTGGCTGCAAAACACAACTCCCGCTGTGTTTAGCTGATAAGACGAGGAAGTTCCTTGTGTTGTTTTTTTCTTTCTTTCTTTTTCACCAGTATGGCTCTTGTCGATTTTACTGGACAATGAGCTGTACTTATTATAGGGTGGCTGAAGCAAGTCCCTGGTCTAGATAATAAAGACATAACAGAATATAAATCCAACACCTCATACGCACTCTTTGTAGCTATTACAAATTGTCAGTGTTTTAAATAACAATTTTTTTTTTTTGCATTTTGGATATACTTGTCCAAAATAAATAACTAAATAACTGAATAAATAAATAAAGATAGCTTGTGAAATGTGTTAAGTTTAGACTTTAATTAAATGCAGGACCTATCTTAGGTTATCAGTACTTTATTGTTACCGGATACCTTGATAAAGTGGCTTTAAAAGCCAGGTGATACCCTATAACATTTTAATAATTCTGACCAAAGCATTAACCTAAAACTGAATTTCACCATTTTAAAAGTCTAGGTCAAATACTATATTTAGTTATATATCAAATAAAACTCCTAGAGACCCACTGTAGCCAGCTGTTCTTAACCATTGGATTGCCTTAATATGGTGAGTGCTTATTGACAAGTGCATTTCATTCCAAAACAATGGAATGGACTTAAGAACATTCCAATGATTGCAGTCTTTTGATAAGATCGGGAGTGTTCAAACATGCTGTAATCTTTCAGCTAAAGCTTTGTGTCTGGTCATAATTCAAAAGCCCACAACACTAGATGGAGCTCTTGCTTCATCATAAGCTACACCCATAACAGCACTCCTCATCTCTGTGATGCGGGGTGCTCATGACACATTCCTGACAGTTTTGACAGTCTCAGCCTCTAACTTGTGTGAGCTGCAGGAAGAGCAGCGCATGATTGACACGCTGATGGACAGACAAACAGTGAAAAGCTCAAAACCAGCTGTCCTTGCCACACGGCCATCTGCCGCGTCCTGTTTAATTGGATGATGTGTGCTTTGATTTGAATGCAGGCTTTTATTGCTTAATATTTTGTCCCCATATGCTTTTGATTATCTTATGGCTTTTTTAGCATTCTTATACAGTAGCAATACATTCAACAGAATTAGTAACATCACTGGCAATACAAGCAGTCGATAGATCATATCCGTAGCTGAAAACAGCTATGATCTATTGACATTCTTGTGGTAAAGATATAACTCGACCCACAGAATCATATAAAGAAGAGTGTTGATGGCTTACAGCTAAGACCCATTGACATTTTCTTCACTCAACTGCGGGGTAACATTTCCTAACACTGAGAAACTTTGCGAAGATCCAGGATTTTACAGGATGTAGTATTCACCCACTGTAAAGTGGTTAAAAAAAAAACAAGCTTTATCCTTGCAACACTGGCCAGAATCTATAAAATGATGGACAGCTCTGAATGTCTGCTCACTGCTGCTGTGATCAATACAAAAAAAGATATGATTCATACTGAGAACTAATTTGTCACAGGGGGCAAGTTCCTGTTTTTTACTGTCAACCTGATGAAAAATGAAAGAAAAAAACTGTTTTTTTATCATACATTCTAGTATAGCACTGTCTTTGGCAGCCCTGCTGAATAGCATAAATATTTTCTTCTGTCATGCATAAAAAGGTGATTTCAGTTTCCACGGGAAACACAACAACTCTGGCTAATTACTTACTGTGAACAGCCAAATACATTAAGGAATACTGGAACATTATGTTGCAGTGCCTGTAGGAATTGACACCAATTAATGTGGTAAAAAAACAGAACAGAAGAGTGGAGAAAGGTGGGATTCAAATGTCACTGAATATCAATACGTCAAAGGCACCGTAAAGCTCACCGGGAGCTGCTTCCGATCGACACTTCACATTTGAGCAAAGTGGACTACGGCTGTCAGCACTGAACCCAACCCTTGTGACATTTAAAAGGGGGAACAGGAAGGTTTTCACTGCCCCATCGAACAAAATGACGGTAATATCTCCAGGTGTGTGTGACAGGGATGATGGCAGTAGCTTGAATTTCTGGCATTCAGAACTCAACTCTCTGGGCCATACTTGTTATTTTGTTTTTCAACAGAAGCTCCCCACTCATTCATTTCTTTTGTTTGCTAGATAATTCTACCCATCATCATGCCAGCCAAAGCACATGCCAGACTGTGGTGGTGGAACGTTCCCAAGGCAAGGAGACACCTTGAACAGCCCAAAAATTCAAAAATATCGAGACAGGTCATTAAGATTCCTGCAACCGAGCCTTTAAAAAAATAAAACAAACAAAAAACCCCTTACTTATTTTTTTACACCAGT
>JAPZDV010000021.1:4360258-4388851 GCA_029814665.1 Acanthurus lineatus
ATATATATATATACAATATGTATATGTGTCCGATTCAAAAGGCTTGATAATGTTTTCATATCAATGCCAAAATTTGAGAAAGTTTTATATCCTGTTTAGATAATGTTAAAATGTGTTGGTATATAATAGTAAATTTAAGCATTAATTAAGATGAAAACAACTTCTCCAAACTGAACTCTGCTGATTCTTTTGCTGGTCCTTTCCAAACAGGATGCTTGGATTTAATATCAACCACCACATGTGAGGACTTCTTCAAATAGACAGAGGAGAAGAAAAATGTTAGGCTACTCTGATTATGTCCTTCCCCCCTACGCACCTACATGTGCAGGGGAGTCATCTGGTGTCCTAAATGCTTAGTGTGTTTCTTTTGTGCTTGAATTGAATTGTTTTATGTTTGTTTCCCTCTTTGTTTCCAACTTGCTTCCTGGCGGGAGCTAAATTAACTTGCTCAATGCACAGGTCTGCACTGTCATTGAGATTTAGATGGTGTGTGTGCCTGCTCCTCCGCAACCTATGATTAACTATGACATGACATCTATGCATAAATTCGCAGAGATGTTTATGTGTCTTCAGAGAAGCTTGTCAGCTATCTGTCACGAAATAACAAACATTTATTGACTACTTTTTTTTGGTTAATTTTATATTAAAATCTAGTCATGACTGAGCTCACCTATGAAGATTCAGGTTTCCAGGCAATTCAACTGTTTGATTAATTTGTCCCTTTAGAAATATTAGTATTTCTTGACAATGTTTGTGAATAACATGGTAAACTACATGTGCAATGGGCTTTTTTTCCTTTGTGTCTCTGTGACACACAACCAACCCCTCGCTTTAGGTTGCATCGTGATGTGTGACCATCCACAGGCAGCAATTGACTCTACTAGAGAATGACAACAGGCAGCAATTCTACTCACCAGCAACGACAAGCTCTTTGTGTGTGTATTTATGTGATCGGTCAGGCCAGAGAGGCCAAGTGTGGCCGAGTCGCCTCCTCGGCCACAGCAAACGAGACAGGACAGAACAAGCCATTTTCTCAGCCCCCTCTGGTTAAAATCCCTATTTTCACACCAGTGGCCCTGGAATTGCTCTGTCTCTCTCTATGAGCGACATCCTGATGGCACAGTGGGCAGCAGACCCAGCAAGCAAATAGGGGGAAGACGGGGGTGAGACGGGAGCGGGGAGGCGTCGGGGACCGAATTAAACGGAGAGGCCACGGAGAGGCAGCTGATAAAATCTCAAATGCTTTGTTTGGGTTTGTTCAGTTTAGTTTTGGTTGACCCGTGAGCGTACCTCTGCGGAGCAGTGGGGGATCATGGGGATCATGTTGACATCCATCTTGTTTATGTTCATCTGTTGTTTACCCATCTCAAACACAGAGGGGGGTTAGGTCGAATGTTGTTGTCTTATCAGCTCTCGATGGTGTACGGGACCTTCCCTCGACCCTCCTCGGAGCCTGACTGGCCACAGGCTGCGATTAAGCTCCGCGAGTCAAGCAGCCTTCAGATTCCCTCCAGGTCTCGTTCACTACTGCAGGATCACAGGGCTAAAGAACCCGGCTTTAGTTTAAGTTCAGACTCAATGTCCCGGGGGCTAAATTGTTAAGAACAGTCTGTCTGGTGAAGGCTTACGTATTACGATGATTGCTGAGGAGGCTGGAGAGGTTTTAAGGCACAGACAGTGGACTCTTTATGATTTACTTCTCCAGTCTTCTAGCGCAGTAAATTATTCTTTGCTTTCTTGCTTTCTGTGATTTACCAATAGTACATGTATTTAATGACAGATTTTCTGCTGACCTTACACAAATGATATGTTTTTTTTTATTTTTGTGATGTGTTTTGTAGTTTTTTTGGATGTTGAGTGCTTATTCATGTTATAAGTTATCTTGTAACATCTTAGGACCATGCTGAAAATCCCTGTTACTGTTCAAACAAATGAATATCTTTTGGACTTTTTTATTTGTTTGTGACCGTAAATCAATCAATCACTCAACCAATCTGTCATTTGATGAATCACACAAACAAATCAATCATTCAGTGGCAAAAAAATGTTGACACTGTTCCTAAATTTGAATGAAAAAACAACAAGACAGAAAAAAATATCAAGTACTGTGATGCAACTGCTGTTTACAAGAAAAAAAGAACCTTGAACCTCAGCTTTTGTGCAAAAAAGGAAAAACTTGGAAACTGGATACAATATGTTAAAAAAGATCATGTAATATGACCAAATGTTCCAGAGCAGCTATAAAATAGACTTTGAAAGATTGCTTTCTCAAACCAAAAGGTTTCTAATAATTCCAGGTGAGCATGGCTTTATTTTTGCAATATCATTTTATAGGTTGTGAACTTAAGTATAACCTATTATGTTGAGGTTTACCAGGACTGCCTTTTAACCAAGACTGCACTTACCAGGTGACTTACAAGTGACTGCAGCAGCTTTAGACAGGTATGAAAGATTCAGTAAAATACTAGACTACCAACACTAAGGGGCTGCATCCAGTGAATTTAAGAATGTGGGAGCTCTCATAAATAATAGTTGTCCAACAGTCAACGGATCTTCATGCAGGCAGACTTGAAAGACAGATAGCCTCTGCATCTAATCTCTTCATCTCAGCTGTACAGCTGAAGAGAGCAGACCACAAGAAACACTTGGCTACTGGCTTTTTTTTCTTTTTTTCTTTTTTTAAAAATAAATTAATTACTCCTGACAGAACTGCAGGGCTGCAAACTGTTTGGTTGAGAGGGAGCGTGATCCCAATCTCTGAGGAATCAAACAGCTATTTGTTTGCATGTACATGCGATGCAGTGTGAATTGATTCGTTGTCCTGAATTCTCCATGCCGAACCTGGATTTTCATCAGAGAGGACATGCATTTCTATTATTGTGCTGACACAAGACTATTATGCGGCGCAAAAATCACTCATGCTAGAACACACACGTTCACTGAGTTCATGCATACATGTTCATGTCTTTAAAAACTCCACAAGTCCCAAACTAAGTCTCAGTTTCAAACTCTCTTTCATTGCTCCCGCTCCACACACTCCATATCACATTCATGACTCTTCCAATACGCTGTAGAGCCACTTTAACTACTCTGAAACCTCTCATGTCCAGTTTGGTGTATGCATTTTTCATCATGGTATTATTAAGTTGAGAATACATAATATGATAAAACAACAACAACAACAGCATAATAATATTGAATATTAAGGTGAACTTGATCAAAATCCAAATCCATTAAGAATTTCCATAACAATGCAACATTTTACTCATGAACATGCAGACATGCTTTTGTACTGTCTATGCAAAGGGCATACAGGAGTCAGATTTTATGCAATAACAAAATGTAATGAATAATTGATTTCTGGCTCTCGGGTGAGGGAAGAAAGAGGTTGCCAGGACAACCAGTGAAGCACTGCTCTCTTTTGCTAGCACACACACACACACACGCACACACACACACAAACACACAGAGAGTCTGCAATCAGGCAGTCTAATTGACCCTGACCTCTTTGTCTCTAGAAGCTGCCTCCACATGGACAACCTTTAATTGTTTAACTTCCCATTCCTTCTCACCTGAATACACACTCACACTCACTCACACACACACACACACAAGACATAAACTAACATGACAAGGAACAGGCGAAACTCACAACCCCCTGAATGCACTGTAAATCATAGAAGATGTAGTTGTTCTGTCTTTTTTTTTTAATCAGCTGAACATTATCTCATTACCATGTGAGGTTTTCCAAAAAGGCCTACACGGTCTGGACTCACAGTGCCATCACTATATGATGTGTTGGTAAGCATTTTAATCACAGATCTCATATTATCATAATTACAGGGTAATTAGCTGGCAGCAGAGTACAGTGTGTGAAATTATGGGCTGTTAAACCGCAAAGTGGATGGAAGCTGCGCACTGCTATCTGTCATTTCTGAGGATCTATTTTTATCACAATTCAGCCAAATCTGCTCGTCTCTGCTCCACTGTAGATTTTCACTCTGGATCAATGATAAATGTATTGGCATAAGAACAAAAAAAAAACATGCTAAATGCATTAAAGTTGTTTAAGGAAGGGGATTCCGGGACTTAAAGCGCAGCAAATGAATAACGGAATCAGATTAGAAAGTTTAGATAAATAAAGCTCCCTGCCTTTGGGCGAGCACACAGAAGCTGTGAACACAATCGCTGAAAAGTCACAGTTGCTGTTAATCTTAGAGTGCGCTAATTCTCACTTCCTCTTCAGTGGGAACTGATGTTAGTGTGTTTTTTAGTTAATAAGATTAAATAAAACTTAAAGAAACATCTTGAGGAGTTGCCTGAGATAGTTTTTTTGTCTTGCAGTGAATGCAAAGCTTTGATCTGATTGGTTTAAAATCAATTGAATGGGTAGAGATGACTGGCTGTGTATGAAAAAAAAAACACACAAAACAATCCTCCATTCGCATCTTCTTGGGATTAAAAACCCTTGCTCAAAGCTCTAGGTCTCTTTGATGCTTTCTAAGAAAAAAGAGAAAAGAACCCACACGCAAAAAGAAAAAAAAAACAGGTGTGGCTGAATGATGCAATGTTGAGCTGTTCCTCTTCTTTTCAGGAGAATCAGATGGGGAAAACAAGCTTTAATTCAGACAAAAGCAGACAGGGACCTTTACAAATATCCATGTGTGTGCAGGGGGAATGACGGCTCAGGCTCCAGAGCGTTTCTCTTTCTTTCCCTCTGTCTCTATCTTCCTATCTCCCTCCGGTGCTTCATTCATTAATCAGCTCTTTATTAAACAAAAGCAGCTTCCAGCACTGACTTACAGGTTCACAGATAATCTTGACATGGAGATAGAGTATTTACCCTCCTTACCCTCTACCTCTGCACAACATTCTGCATGATAATGAGGGGAAAAAAGCTCTTGCGGTATATGAAGACTGATTGAAAATACCGGCCTTTGTAAATATTACATACAATTCTGCTTAATGGTCTTTGAGCTATTGTGCTTCAGAAAGCCAAACATCTGCTGCCAGGTACATACTGTGCAAAGAGAGATGACGTGAATGGACAAAATGAATGGTGAGGTGAATTATCCACTGCAGAGTCAGTCTGGAATTTAATTACTGCCGTTCGACGCTGACGTTTTTAAGGACACCGGCAATTTCGAGGACCATTGTCTAACTACTCACAGGAAAAGCGATACAGTCGAGGCGGGGAATCAAACATCCCACAGCAGAGAAAACTGGGCCAGGATGTACTTTCTTTGAACAACAGACAATTTAGAAGTTAGAGTTTACTAGTCTATGGCAGAGGCAAAGGCGCTCGGAGGGGAGAAAAGAATAGTGTGTAAAGGTTCAATGTGTATAACAATGACAATGAAGCGTCGGGCTGGAAGGAGCCCTTAATAGGTACCAGCCTGCCCCAGGGACCACACTCGCGTCTTATTGGTCATCCATTCACAAGACAGCAGCACATTCTCTTCACCGCCAATCAGCCAATTACAGACTCCATAACTGGAGGCCTGCTGGCAGCGAGGAAGTCTTTACAAGCCCAGCATCTCAGGCAGGGGAGACGACCCTGTCACAGAATCATAACTATGATGAATACCGCCGTCGGTTTATGGCAACGCCACTGTTTCTGGTAATGTGAGGTGGGCGTGAAATGGCCATTCACAGGGACTAGACAGCATGACCCTGTTCGAGGCTTTGGAAAGTGATGTAAAATACCGTAAGATGATAAGAAGGGCAGGGGGAGAAGTGTTAATCCAGACGTGGTGAACATTTATTAGCGTTGGAGGGAAGGGGCAGCACTAATGTTGCTTCTCACTGGCTGCTAATGCGGCCAGTTATGAGGTAGACACTAGTTTGGAGTTGAGCAGAAGGGCAGAGAGAGAGGGGATATTTTGCCACCTCTGCTTTAATATTCAGTTCTTTATAGAGTAGTGCCAGTCCATTTGATCCTGCAATTATTAATCTGTTCATTTGAACGAGGTCTAAGCAGATTCTGATCAGCGTGAGCTGCCTGCCTGTCTGGCCCGAGTCCATGCCTCTTTGATTCCTACTGAGCACATTATCTACTCTGCCGATGATGCTGATCATTTAGTGACTCTTTGCATTTTAATGTGAGAATAGCAGCCAATCCTGACTTCCTCAGTGTTTTAAGAAGTGACTGCAAGCATTGATAATGACACAACAACAGTGTGTTTTTGTGTGCATATGTGCCAGCGTGTCTGTTGCTCGGAGCTCCTGTGTTTGATTTGTACTCTGTGTGGCGATCAGCTGGAACTGAGTGGGATATGTAACGGTTTTGCACACAGATGTGGACTCAAAAGCAAGACTTAAAGGCAGCAATCCATCATTTACTTGGTGAGAAGTTCAAGGCAGAGTTTGGCATCAGGTAATCAGTCAGGAAAGGAAAACAAAGCAAGCAAGGGGCAGAAAGGTGGAACAGGAAACAGAGGCTGGAGCACTTAAACTGCATAGAACATTAGGCGATCGGGCAGAAGACTGGAGAGAGGGGCCCGGTCTATATGCATTATATGGAGGGAAGCTAATAAGGAAAATGGAAACGGTGACTGGAAATGACTGAAACACACACAGGGCAGGTCGGCAGTGGCAGGTATCTGAAATGACAGGAGAGGTTGATGGCTGGGAAAACAGGAAAATAAGCACAGCTAGTTTTTTTTTTTAACCTACAGCAGAGCCCTAAATTCCTGGAGGCATTGATTATATAAAAATTGTGTATGATAATTCCTGAGTATCACAGAGTAAACAGCATAACAACACTCAGATTCAGTATTGCCTCATCCACAGAGTGTCTTTTTAGCTTTAAAAAGTGAGGAGCTATGGAGTCAAAGTCCTAAAAGAGTTACTGTTTAGTAATCAGGTTGCAGACCGCTTTTTTAAATACCCACAATCTCCTCAAGTTAATGCAAACAAACAAACAAACAAACAAAAAAACTAGGTTTCGTGACTGGGACACAGATTTAGAGGAATCCAATTTCCCCACTTAGATTTGTTTAAACTGTGTGAACTGCCCAGATGAAACCTAATGGCCAGTCAAATCACTGGAAATTTTTCTTCATCCAGTCATTATTTTTCACCAGTATATGTAGGTAATATGGATAAAAGCCTCCCTTTTATGTTTGTGAGTCTAAAGCAACACATTCACATATTGGAGAGCCTGTTTTTCGTGATAAAGTAATAACTTTATCACGAAAAATCCAAATAAAATCTTAAATTTTTAAGTGCCCTTCTTTAAGCTGAAAGATGTTGTGTAGACTGATTAGAGAGCTCTGTATTACAACTTATAATCAGCAGAACAGCCATACATTTTTGAGCAACAACGGCTCTAACACAAAGAACAATTAGGATATTAAAAGTCTGGATACGTTTCTCAGTTTTAACCATCATTATATTCTATTTTACATTTATTTATTTATTTATTACATGCCAAGAGTTCAAAGTGAGATATCAGAGACCTTTTCATTACCTCCGGGGCACATGACCTGTGGAGATGCAAAGCTGAACAGTAATAACTTTATGACGTTTTCTATTTTTTTGATTTTGCAGTCGCTGAGCTGCCTTTATGACCTTCCCCTGAGACACACGCTGCTCTCCTGCTCCTTTGCCCTGAAGCTCACAGCCTGTCAGAGTATCAGGAATGGGTTGCAATGCATTACAAATAATGCACATGAAAAAGGAAATCATTTTACTTAATTTTTCCAGTTTGTATGTCTCTTCAGCTATTTACTTGAAAATATCTTGGAGCCAGTACTCCAGTGTTTATCTTACTATATTTGCCAATACCTCCTTGGAGCTGGTCTGCTCTAAACACAGGGATTAAGTGTTGGTGGGGTGGGGGGTGGGGTTTGGGGGGGAGTAGCAAACTACCTGGAAGAAAATGCACCACCTGTCTTTTGAACACGAGGTGATGATGATGATGGAGAAAACAACATAAGCTTGTGGTAATAATCCCTGCCCACACATGGCCATCTTTGTATACCAAATCTAAAACAGGCAACAGGTACATGTCGAGGTGCTCACTGTGCCTCCCAAAAGCACTGAAATCTCTGCTCCTCTGCTCCTCTAACCTTCTCAGGCATAGTGAAGTAAGCTGCACATGCTCTGGGGAAAAAAATGCAGTTAACTAGCTAACATTAGCGATGTTAAATTTTTCATGTGGAAGATTTACTCTTGTAGCTATAGTGGTCTGTAGAGCTTTTCAGATGAAAAGTAAACCTATATGTTTTTTTTTTAAATATTCAAATGAATATATTGTGGGCTTACTTTAAAGTATTTAATAATCTGATTCTTTCTCACTTAAGAAGGTTTTTCAAATGCTAATTTTCACTTTAACTTTATCCTCATTAGTAATTAGTTAATTAGTAATTAGTAATTAGTTATTAGTTACACTTTTGCTTCAGTATAGATTGACAGTACTCTTTACCTGTGGTATTAACAAATATTAAAAGACACGCATTGTTTCCAGTGAAAATTGATCGCACTGTGAAAATGACCCTTTTTCATAAAAATTAATGATGCTTTTAAAAAAAATAAACAAAAGAAAAAGTCAACAGAGAAGCTCATGTTTTATCCCACATTATTTTTATGAGATAAATACCCTGGTTCAAAAAAAGGCTTCCAAAACCACAGACTTGAGACGTTCTAAGAGAATGCTTAATTGCTGTCCATGGCAAATATGGTTATTCAGGCAATATATTTCTCAGTGCCACATTGTCTGAGAAAGCTAACTTCTCCTACCGCAAAATCTGATCTTCTGACACTAGTGATGTCAGAAAGGAAAATCTACAGGCTATTTCGGCATAAGTATGAAGATTTGAGGTTATGCAAAATCCAGTTTTATAGCCTAAATAACATGACTTATGTTAAGCACTAAATATGCATATTAAAATTTCTATGCCAGTATAAATATACATAGGCAGTAAATGTAATCCATTTTAAGCATTTTTAAATGACTTTCTATAAAGTGGACTTCTAAAACGAGAATGTGTACCTGATCTACTACTGTAAGATAGTCATTAGCACGCTATAGGAGCCCAGCATATAGAAGCATATTACGTGTGCATGTCTTTGATCACAAACCCAAGAAAGCTAATCAGATTCTACAGAAAATTTGTCTTGTCCTCAGCTGTATGTTCTCATTAGTTGTAAAAAAGTACATCGAGCACAGGAATCTTTTTTTTTTTTTAAATTGCTAGTTTGGTAACTAAGTTCATTTGAAATTATGAGGTAGATGACATAGCCTCTGTAGTATCTCTGTGCATGCATGTTATTAGCTACATTACAGCATAGCCTGCCTTGTCTCATTAATAATTCAAGGCACATTAAAGATATAGATCATATTTGATCTTTATTCTGTGAAACACAATCTTTCCAGATATATGTGCTGTACATACTGGTACACACACACACACACACAACTCATATAGTTGAGACTACCAACACCTACTTTTCTTGATGATATTTTGTTTGAGCACTTTTTAACAGAGTTGGTGAATTGTTCAGCCATGTTGGAAAAAGTTTACAGCTAAATTTCCCACATTACCTCAATTGACAGAGGCCTCCAGCTCTTTTTAGTTGAATGGAGCAGAAGACAATATTGTTCTATGCACGAATCACAAAACTATATCAGACATTATAAACAAGAGTCTACAAAGACTGTCAGTCATGCTAGTGACATGGAAAATGTTAGTATGCTAATTTACTAAATTAAGACAGCCAATATGGTTGACATTGTACCTTTGCAAAATCAGCATATTAGCATTGTCATTGTGAGCATGTTAGTGTGCTGATATTTTGAATTTTGCTCAAAGCACCGTTATGATAAAGTACAGCCTCACAGACCTGATGATACGGACCAAAATCAAAATTAACTTTATTGTCATTCATACTATTCACAGGGACATGCATGACAGAACTAAATTAAATTGCATCCAGCTCATGCATGTTTGAGGAGAGAAATGCTAAAAAAAAGGATAATAAATATGTGGAAAAAATAAAAAACAAGTATCTCACACAGAAATCATGAATTTGCAGATATGAAAGTCAATTTTACATACAGGATCAGATTGCTTTTATAGAATGAAATATTGTAGCAGATTTCTCATGGCTGCCATGTATGGCTTCACCATCTTTCCTCTCTCCATGAGGAGTCTTACCTCCACTAGGCATGTATGCGTGGTGCTTCGGCTGCGACGTTGCTGCCAGGGGTGATCCAGGCCATTCAACACATGCACTACAGTGTGTTTCACGACCTGCCTGGAAGCACTCTGCTCTGCTTTTCGGAGAGAAATGCGGCGAGTCAATTTTTTACGGACACAGTGTCAAGCTGCAAAGAGCAGATGGAGCCAGACAGTAGGTCAGACACAGAAACAGCAGAGAGAATCTGATTAATTCTCAAAATAAATCACTCCATGCAGACTATCCAAAAAATGGATAATAACTTTCCCACATTGGACATAAAAAAACATAAAACAAAAAAACATAAAAACATAGAAATGACCTCATTAACTTAGTGTGGCCAAGGCACCAGGGAAAAATGTTTCCCTTTTAAAACGCCTCAGTGGGCTTTACAGCCACATGTAGGGTTAATTGTTGTTCATTACTGAACATTTTGGGGTTTTGTATAGGAACTGTCAGTCTGGTATATTTTTTGACATAAAACGATCAGTAGTGTCTTAGCATTCTTACATCTAATAACTTGAGATTGCAGGCAGACAACTTGAGATTGCAGCAGACAACTCTCACAGTTGACCAGTCTTATAGTCTATTGTGATAGCCCAGGTTTTTAGTTGTATTTAAAGGGACAGTTCACCCAAAATTTCTACTTACCACTATGTCTGGTGACATTTTCTAATCCACAAAGCTGCTCCGGAGTTTCACTGCAGGAAATAATTCCATGTTATGCCAATACATTGGAAGCCTATGGTAGCCACCGACTCATACAGAAACAAACAACTGAAGAAAAATGTAATGCTTGTCTGGAAGAAAGGACTCAAAACAGTGATGCATACGATGTGTTTTTTAGCCAAAATATCCAGTAGCCTACTAGAAGCCATGTTCATGTTAGCAAGCACGTAGTTCAAAAACTCTTGCAAGACAAAAAATTTGCAAGAATGCAACACAGCTGCAGCTACGTGTCTCGTGTCTTGCAAGAGTTTCTGAACTACATTTGTGCTAACATGAATGCAGCTCCTATGAGGCCACAGTGGATATTTTGGCCAAAAACATAAGGTTAATGTCACCATTTTGAGTCAAATTGGACATGATGAGTCTCCCGGACACTATGATGACATCACACAAGCAGTATGGAGGCATGTAATGTTTTTCCTCTGTGGTTGGTTTGATGGAGTCGGTGGTCACCATAGGCTCCCATTGTATCAGCATGGTGTGGAATTCTATCCTGCGCTTAAACTCCAGAAGGGTTATGTGGATTGTAAAATGTCACTAGAGCTTCAATAGACACAGTGGTGAGTAGGAAATGGTAGAAATTTTAAATTTTGGATAAACTATCCTTCTAATTGTGAATATAAGGAAAAAGGGTGGTCACATGTTTGATGGATTGTAAATCCCCTGGACCTTCTTTTGAAAATTTTTATCTCAATCTTCACTATGTCTGCACCATTTTATACATACCTTTGGTGATTTTTATTATTTTCCTGCGGTCCTAACTGTAATTTTGTTTTTACTCTGTAGCCCTGATTAGTTTTTGTTTTTATTTTTTTTAATTTTAGGATTTAGGGATTAAATGTTTGAGCTCTGCAATCTCTTTATGGGAGTTCTGCCATATTTTTTGCAACCTTATCAGTTAACTCAGAGGCACATGATGACTGTCTCAAAAGAATTGAGGAAAGAAATGTCAACACAGTCGACCTGGGTGTTGACAGCTGTCATCAGTCTTGCCACATGGAGCAGGATTACTGAGTTCACTCTTAATTTTGTTGAGAAAAAAAAATTGTAATGCTGTGGTAAAAAGACTAATTTAGTAATTGTGCTACATAACTGGGGCCACAGCACTGGGACTTATAGATAATGAAGTGTTACAGCAAATAATACAACAAATGGATTGTGTGCTCTTTAAATTAAGAGCAGATGACAGTGTTTTGACTATAGCAGGCAAGGTTTTATGAGCAGAAAATCAGCCTTACTTATGATTTAAAACTGCTATGGTAGCTAATAAAATAGAACTCCATCTGTTAACATTAATGCATAATAATTTATGCTCTAAAATGAATCCTTCCCTCTCTTGCCACACCCTCTTGACAACTTCTCACATTTTCTTCTATCATCACATGTCACGAGCTGACGCTGAGCAGTGCATCTCGAGCTCCATATTCATCTGGCTCTCCTTTTTTCCGAGCGAGACGTTCTTCCCCTTTTGCCATCAGCCCCCAGCCCAACTCAACCCAGCCCAAAAGTCCTTTGATGTGTCACTTCACATCTCAGCCTCAAAGCTGTGAAATCTCAATTTTCTGATAAGAGCAACCTCAATTTGTCAGGAGATACTATTTATAGATCTGACAGAGATAGAGCTGCACGAGTTGCAATAATTCTTAACAAGTACTTAGAGGCCACGGCCACATTTGTGTGAAGTATGAGCAGCGCTGCCCAAGCCAATTCACCTGATAAAAACACACCAAGGAAGCAGATTTATAAAGATGCTCCATAGCTTTTTTATTTTGCCACAGTATTAGACACAGGTCCGGCATGACCCAGCTCCCTGTTTGAACTTGTACCTCCTGAGGGTCCAAGCTCTTTTAATATCTCAATTTAACCCACTTTGTGGTTTTAAGAACTGCCTCTATCCACATAGGGACCAAGGGGGAAAATTGGTAGTTTTAGCAGTCTTTGGTGTGCACACACACAAGCACATAAATGTTGCAAAAGCTTCTCTAAAAAGCTGTTAACTTAATCTGCTTCTTTGCACACAGAAAATGGTTGAGCTACAGAAAAACTAATGAAAAAAAATTTGTCTCAAGGACAGTTAAAAGTGCAAGTACATTTGATTACACACAAAACAGTCATAATGTTTTATTTACAAGACTGTAAAATCCTAATTGAATAATATCTTGGAAGTACCTTTGTTACTGGGCAGTACTCAGTCCAGTGCTATAAACCAGCTCATCCACCAGAGGAGAGAATGCATGTCACTGTTTGCCTTGTCTAGGTGTCAAAAGTACCCTCATGTATTTAGGTGTTGTACTAGTAGGGGGTAATGGAAAAGTACAAAGGGCAAAGGCCTGTGCATTCAAAATCCTCCAGCCCCAAGTCCTGTTTTGGTCTACAAAGTCTGCAATTTATCAGCTAGAGCCTGATCCAGCCCAGGACTGACACCAGTATCACTTTAAGCTAGCTCTGATGTGCATGCACGGTATCTCTGATATCGGCATAAACACAAACACACACACATACTCTCAGGAGAAAATTTATTATAGGTCTAAAACATAACTATCAGTTCAACTGACACTGTTGCCTGCATTTATCACAGAGAAGCACAATGCATTAGAGGATTTGTGATCCAGTATCAGTAAAGTGTACACAGGTTTACATGGTCACTTGTGTTTTTGTTTGTGGTGTTAATCACATCGTAATTTTTCCAAAATGCAGATTTTCCTGAACATCAGGAACTTGAAGAACTCCCTATGCTTCAAATTCTTCCTAAAGCTCTGCCTGTTCAACTGAGTATGTGAATTTAATACAAATTATGTATGTGATGCATGTAAATAGTGTATGTCTAATGTTTCAGTCATTTGTAATATAATAAATTATGATGATATTTCATACTTTACGGACTCTGTGCAGACACAAAGAAAGGAAAGAAGTTACGCTGAGTCAAACCAAGCCTGAACTTTTAGAAACAAATAGACAGAGCTCTTCCTGAATCGACCCACAATGACAGGATTGCAGACCTCTAGAAAAGAGCAAGAAACTGCAAGGGAACATTGGTGTGTCCCACACACACCTTTTTCACACAGAGACTGAAGTTTGATTCCTGTGTGAGGTCAATAGTTATTTTTGTTGTTGTTTGAAGAAAGAACCTATTTTAGGCTAAACCATTTTCTTACCTGAACTTAACTGAGTAGTAATAGTAGTAGTAGGCTTAGCCAACCGTGCTAATTTTCCTGAAGTCATGCTTTATTTTTAAAGTCTAACAGGATGTTGCATATATATTATTGAAGACTTGCCCAGAGCCAAACCCTGAGTACAGGTGTGGATGCACCTAGGATGCTTTGAGGACACATTGTGATTACTTAGCCCAAAATATGCATATTGCCACATTCTTCAAGCCATGTGTATTCAAATGTGTCTATTGCAACATTAAAGGTCCACTGTGAGATTCCCACTTGGTTCACAGTATTATAAAAATTTCAAGTTTGGGTCATTTCGCTTGCAAAGGCGAGCAGCAGATGTTTGTGTACACACAGTTTCAACCGATTTCACCATCGAACTGGAAACTGCAATACACCCAGGCTCTCACTAAGGAAAAAGAGAAAAGAGAAAATCATAAAATGAGATTTGTTGAGTGAGGACAAACTTAAACTCTGTAACACAGCTATGGCAAACTTTTAATCTATCATGCTTGAAAAAATCGACATTGAAATCAACTGATTTCACCGTGTACATTTATAAAAGACCATGTTTTGACAGTAAACGTCAAATTTACAAGTACAATAAACAATAACCAATAAAAGTTAACTCTTTGTCTAGTTAAAGTCCTCAGACTCCCTTAAAATATTGCCAAATATTTTTTGCCTTTGGATGAACTTTAGAAGTTTTATAAAACTCTGTCTATGACAAATTATTATTTACTTGGACCTAAATTCTGAAAATGTAATACACCGATTTTCCTTTTTATTGTAAAAAAAAAACATATTTGTTACAGCTTCAAGGTTTATGAACAAGTTTTTCCTACTTTTCAGAGGGCCCTGAAATGAAAGGATGAAGACAAAAAGCATGCATTGGCTCCTGCGTATATAGACTGTCTACTTTTAGTAAAAGTGAGTGTATTCTTACTGAAACTACCCAAAGTTTCTGTCTTTTCGGTCCACTCACTCTGAGTGCCACAAAAAAAAAGCTGAAAATACTTTCAGAAGGTCCACTAAAGACATTTTTTTTTATAATTCCTATCATACAGATGCACACATACCACAGATGCTTCCCTTCGACTTACACAATTTAATTTCATTTTGGTTTTGTGATGTGAGAGGGGAATGGGAATAAATTAAACTTAAAATAGTGCTTTGAAGAAATGCAGAAAAACTGGCTCTAGAGAGGAAACGGGGAAGAAGAAAAGAATAATACATCTGTTCAATAATAGACACTAATCTGAGGTAAGATGTGAGTATGAGTTTGGTGATTCATAATCACTAAAATTGAGTTCTTTTCATAAGTTTAATATTCTGATGATTTAAAATGACAGACTTTCAAAAGCCGTCAAATTAAAATGCTGATCATTCACACTCCAACACAGACATTAAATTTCACTTTGGGTGAGATGTGCTCATGTAAATTGAAGTAATTTACACATATTAATGTTTTAATACAAAATGATGTTGATGGCTGCCTCACTTTGTCCAGATGAATAGTAGCCAGATGGCGTGAAATAAATGAATAAAATCATACACGGGCTGAAGGTGCCAGAAATATTTATCCCCCATTAAGTCATTATTAAGTGATTGAGTAGTTCTCAAATTTAAACCGTTTCATTATGGACATTATGCTTAAGAAAATACTTAGCTTTATTCAAAATGTGAAATTATGATAATATTTTCTGCCAATGTCTGAAATCTGAGGCAACAGTGCAAAAACACACAACTGCCTAGCAAACTTTGATCATTTTCTTTCTAAGCGAGCCAGTTTATGCAAGTGCTCTCATGGGAGAAGATGTTGATATTCAAAAGTACTTTTTAAAAAGATTTTAGATTTTTTGTCACCTAACCTTGACAGCGCTTGCTTGTTTGAAAGTAAATATGCGACCAGATTAGAGACATTTGGACATTTTTGTGAGCTTGTAAACACTTGCGCTTAATAATGAAAACTGACAGGTTTGTCTTAAGACGACATACAACATGTAACTTAAAAAGGTTATCCTTTGTCTAAATAAAAGAGAAAAGAACTAATTTTTCATTAAACAAGCAAGAGATATCTCAATTTGCATCGAATTCTGTTTGTAAAAAAAGGGAAAAAAATAACCTCACACCTGAAAACAAGGCAGAGCAGAACAGGGAGCGACTGACTGTCAGCAGCTGAAAAGCAGATAATGAGGTGAACGGAATAAGGTTGTCTTAACAACCTTATTCCACCCACCAGGCTTCTGCAAATACAGTATATACCATGTAGGAAGAATTCAGTTACATGAGCATTCTTCACACCATTATAATCCATATTTAAAGATTATTCTGTCAGTAACAGAGTTCAGATGATACTTAATGTTCTATCTGAGTTTGTCAATGTGCATTCCTTCATAAGTGACCCTACAGTTGCAATACTCAATAAAAAATAACATCAGGATTTTACTTGCTTTGGTGTTGAGGTGCTTGCAATACTGCCACAATCCAATGTTGGACTTGTTTGCTGTATGATCTCATCCCTCTCGGTGACAGACTACTTCTTTTATGTCTATGAACAGAGGTGAAGTCAAACAGTAGTGCCAGAGTCTCATCTTCAAACCCTGGAAACTCAGTTTCTCAAATGAGCTTTCCCTTTCATGATCACCTGCAGGGGAAAATATGTTCACCTTTCCTCAGATATTTCCTCTCAATAGCTTAGGTTACAGGAAAAATGTCACCACAGTGGTGTAACTCATCAGTCAGGATGTCCTCAGCATGATGGACAGCAGGAGGATGCATAGTGTCCATATGTTAAAAAAAAAAAGTAGGGCATTAGAGATTTCTGAGCCTCTGTGCTTGTTCTATGTGTATTGGGACGCAGTGGTAGTGAGAATATCCCCTTTCTGGTGAGCTTCACGTTATATCCACACAGTTCATTTCATAAAAATTTTATGAGATCATACTCATGCTCATGGAATTGTGTTTTCCATTCTTTTAGCTGGCAGCTCGAGCATGATAGAACAGAATGCCTTTTTTTCACTGGGTCTTCAATGGCCCAGACATTTTTTCCCCAGCCAACCTTGGGAATTGAGATGACAGTCTTGTGGTCAGAAGCACACTTTGTCTAACCTTTGGGCTACTGCTGGCCCAGTTTGTCTGAAATGGTAATGTGCAGCTTTGAAGTTTCTCTGTTGAGGAAAAAGGAAAAGTCCGGCTCTACAAAACCACATTACAGAGCCGACTCACACAGCTCATTTTTTTTAATATCATATACACAGCAGCTCAGTGGATAAAAGGTCTTAGCATTTGATCAGTTCTAACCCTATGAAAATGGCTTCACTGTTGTTTATTTCCTCCCAATGAAATATTTCAATGGCTATTTGATAACCTGTCCCTGTGGAATGAAAGAGAGCAATTTCAAGACAGACTGACCTTTCCTATTCTCTCCACAACTGCCTAGTTTTTTTTTTAACCCATCCCATCTCCACCATTGACTCTGCGCTGTGTAGTTCCAAACAAATATCTTTGATATTGAAAGAATTTTCCCTAAACACTCAGTCTGCACACACCAGACAGCAAAGGGACCTGTGCATGTTTGTGTATCTTTGTGGCATCTCTGCGTCCCTGAATGGGATTTGCAGTGGATATACTTGACTCGTTGCTGGATTTAAATAAAAAAAAGGCCTGCCTGCATTTTAAATAAAGCAGAGTGATGCATGCGTGACTGTGGTCTGTGCAGTGTGTGTGTGTGGTGTGTATTTTAGAGGAGAAAAAAATTAGACAAAGACAGATGGACAAAGAAGGAGAGAGGTGACACTGCCCTGGGGCATCATCATATTGCCTCCAATATGTGGGGCTGAATTCAAAACATCGCTCCCTCATTCCAGCCAGGCAGCCATGGAGCTATTATGTAGCAAATAGACACATGCCATCGCCATGTATCAATTTACCGTTGAACCCTAAAAAATGCCTCAACAGCAAGACGTGACCCAGAAATGTCAAATGACTCCAAAGTAGTGTCCCTAAGATGGAGAGGAAATTATGCAAGGAACAAACCTGCTGGCAGAAATGATCAAGCGCAAATTATTCTGTTCATATTCACAAAGCATTGGCTAATTTGAGGGAGTGACACCAATTTTCCACAGGCCAACTCACATGCTTCTTTTTTTTTTTTTCTCTCTATTTACCATTAAATACCAAAGAGAATTGCATCTAGAGTGAGAGAGCATTGGAGAGACATCAATGAACAATGGATTCAGCCCCCGCCAACACCCCCCCCCCCCAACTCCCCACTCTCACAACCTCCCCCCCCTTTGAAAATAGTTAAACAGACTTTACAGCTGTAACACACAACTACTTGCAACAGCTCATGCAATTAACCGTTCAGTGGGCCTTTAGTTTAACATTATTAAGACTTAAATGCTAATATTAGCATGCTAAAATGCTGACAGTGAAAACTCTGACATGATGTTGTCTCATCCAATTACCAAAAAACAAACTGTTAATTAGATAAATGGTAATAGCAGACTAATTAAGCACAATAAGTGAAATCATCTGATACTGTCTGTAATACTCTGCTGATGTACATCTTCTGTGGGAGATTACTTTGGATTAACCATCATACTTACGTTTGCTGATACAAATCACAAATGACTCCATTTAGAGCTTAACAAAAACCCTTAACATGTTTTTTGCAACTCACTTACGCATTATTACTAAAGTAATTCTTCATTATTTCCAAACAAATGTCTAAACTGGGTTTCAAAACTTAATATCCAGCATTGAAGGTATTTATTCGAGGACATGGCGACCCACGTCAAAGTGGTAGGGTGGCGGTCACCTGGACTGATCCTTTCATTTATGTTAATGTTGATTATTGTAATGTAATGTATGTAGATCTATTCTAATGTAGATCTTTTTTTTAATGTTGTTAAATTTTTCTCATCAAGCCACTTTTTTGCTTAATAAGAATTTCATCACAACAGATTTTAGTTAAGATAGTTGAAAGAATAATTTACATCCACATACTTAATTTGTTTGTACCTAGCCCAAGCTGGTTTTCATGCATATTTAATTGTCTGGACAGGATTCAAATCCAAGCTTATTTCTCATTTGTCTCTTCTTTTTGAAAAAAATAAACAAAGTTCATTCCGTCCTGTTCTTTTGAATGCCATCTGGCCAAAAAACTTACAAAGCTGATGATGCTGTTTTCATTCCTGTACGCAGGGGTATTCAACTAAAACTCAAAAATTTTCGGTTAGAGAAAATTTCCACGGAGGTCAAAAACATCACAGTTCAATGCCGTACAAAGCATTTAATGTGTCTGTGCCCCTCAGTTTAACTTTGAGAGAGTATGTTTGCTCAAATTGCTTTGTGCTTTGTCTCAAATTGGCTCTTCACATTGTCACTTTTAATAACCCCCTTTGTCTACTGATTTCAAACTGCCCACGGGAAGAGTGAACACGTAAGAGTTTATCCATTCTTGATTAAAAGCTCTGCTTTTTTCAGTCTACTTTTCTTTTTTTTTGTAGCACCATGCACCATGCAATGCAACCGTTGTGCGTCCCTCCCCTGTATGTGTGACTCACACACTAACATGAGTTGCAGTTGTTATCAAAACGCACTGATTTGATTGACTGACTGTCATCACATTAGCCTGACACACAGAACCATCTAAACAGAACTTTTTAGATAAGGTTTGGCAGGTCTGGATCACAGGCTAACTTTCACCAATCAGATCAAAGAATCTTGTGAACTTGTGGGAAAGTGAAACTCTGACGCCGGCTGTGAGAAAAATGAAGTGCCTGTCTTTCCCCCTCTTTCAATAAAAGCAGTACTCTCAAGTTCTGAACTGTTACTGTAGCAGCATACATGCTAACCTCTTAAATGTCTGCCATTGTTGTTTTCCAACAAATTCTTTTGCTGTCAACACACGTAACACTGTGAAACCTAAAGAATTGTAGTCCTCCGTTGTTCATTATAGAATTGATCAGAGCCACTGCGGCTCAATCACAAGCCCATAACTTAAAGCCTTCCATGATAGATTTGTGCATTGCATGATCTGTAATGGTTTCATTCAGCTGCCTCTCAAGGTAAGGAGCATGTGAGATGATTCACAGAAGTTGCAAATGGTTTTTGAGCTGCAAATACAGTGCAGCAAAGGCTGGAAATGATGTGCTGGAAAAACGCCCGGTCAAACTTTTTATTAATCTGGGTCTGGATTCAGATCGCAGCCCGCCCATTAGTGATCTCAGGAAAGATGTAGAGGGATGGCAGGTTTGCGGCCTTTGGACCGATTTGCCATAAAGGGGAGTGCCCACTTATGCCTCCTAAATGGTCCACTGATAATTATAAAGAACTGAACTGAGATACTTCAACTTTTTCTAACTATGCTGGTTTCATTATTCCATTCTGACATCCATTTTTACTTTAGCATTGCAAGCTAAGGGAACTCTAATGTGGTCTTTTTCTCTTCTCTTTCATTTTCTAACTTCTGCTTTGTGTCTATTAAACATTCTCATATACAAAAAGCTGAAAACAGTCTGAAGTTTGGTACCGTGAGAGACTTCAGCTGTAAATGCTGTTTCAAGCTGGAACCTCAATTTGTTTCACATTACCTCTTTCAGCTTTATTGTTTGGACTGTGTGCTTTATCTGTCCTTGACATTTCTTTTCCTCTCCCCTGTCTTGCTTTCAGTCTTTTTTTTTCATTTGTCTGGACAACTTTTCCAAAAGTGTGACAGAACACCGGGGATTATATTAAAGCAATTTAACAATATGTCAGATGTGACAATATTTAGAGGAGGGCAACCGATGCATATACCTTGTAATAGTAGTGGTGGAAAGGTACTCAGTTTCTGATTTAAAACTGGCATCATGTGACGTGAAGCGACATTAATCTGCCAAATTGGTTTGTCTTTAGTGACTTACAGTTGTCCCTTAAACTTATCAGGGGCAAATAAAGGTATAATGTCTTCCTCAAGATTCTTTGGTAGGTAGGAGAAGCCAGGAACCAAACCACCAATCCTGCCCTTAGTAGTACGTTACTCTACCACAGAAAAGACAGTGTGAAACCTGACGTACAGAGTTCATATTTGTGCTAGGATGCAGCAGCTGAGAGACTGAATATTATCATTTTTCCTGAGCATTTAACCTTATCTTTTCATCTTTTTTGACTTGAAAGCTCAGGTTCTAGTAATTGGGATGTTATCGCTCCAAAAAACTTATTTACGTCTGTTTTTAAGGCCTTAAAAAGTATTGCAGGTTTTTCATGCAACACGAAAACTGCCCTAACATAAAATGGCAATTATATGAAAAGAAATTAACAACCCATTACAGCTACAAAATGGAGCTTGTGAAAAAAAAAAATCTATGTTTTACGAATATTTCGGAGTAGTAAACAATGACAACATTCAAGTTAAATATCCTCACTTCAAACCTGTCAGTTGCTGTAAATAAGTGATTTTCACTACAATCTGTAAAGAAACCAGTGTTTGCCAGTTGCAAACTGCAGTTGCACTTTCAATTCAGTCCTGGATTATTTGCCTGAAAGTGACAAATGCTACACTTGGACAAATTTTCTGCACAGGAGCAGAGCAAATGATGAATAGAACTGTCACATACAGAGTAAAAGCTGTAGATTCATGCTTTTAAGCTGTTTGTACTGAGTGATTTGGTGAGACAGGATTAAAAGTGTAACAGGAAGTGGGGGAACTAGGTGACATTGTGTTTTGAATGGACCAACTGAAATGGCAAAATAGCAAAACACAATTTTCTATTCGAAGTAAGGATTTGCGGGATGGACCAGCTTAGCAGGTTACGGCGGGCAAGTTGGAGAGAAGCCGAGTTAAAAGCCCAGCTAAATGAGTCCAGGCACTGCGGTGCCAACTGTGGCCTCCTGCAATGTTGTGATTTGATTGTGCTGTGTTATTAAGGCTCTCTTTGCTCATAATGGCACTTCTTTATCCACTGTAATATTATTAAAATGAGAGTCCAATGACACACTCCTCTAGGGTAGAAAAATCCACCCAGGCTTCAGATTAGTTCAAGGGCCCCATGAGAAATAGGATGGCTTAATGGAGAGCTGTTAAGTTTTTTAATTTCTATACTTTCTGAAAGTGTGAGGAGAGAAGACAGAGCTGCTGCAGTAGAGGAGAATCTTAATATAGAAATATAATGACATTCCAGCGAGTTGTGAGCAATGATGTCTGTCTGCTTTGCATGCAAACAAAATGATCAATTGGGAGAGAAATGATTTGTTATGCTAATTTGTATTTTGTGTGGTCTCAGCTGAGATAAGTTGCTAAATTACAAAATGAAACAGCAAGAGCAAGTAGCCTAAAACAAATTTAGTGTTACTAAATCTGTGCACCCGAACAAACACAGCTCTACGGATGCAAGCGATCTTCAAATTACTAGAAACTGTCACCTTTACATGTACTGTCTTGCCACCAATGACTGTTTATTACCAATAGGTGGCAATCTGTCCTTGTCACTTTGTGCGTTGAGTGTTCAAGCTTATCTGCAGAGCTTTAATGTATGGCAAATGAGACTTGTGCAACTGTAAGAGAGAAGGAGAAGAAACGAAGAAATGCAGAGGTGACAGGCAGAAAAAAGCTACAGAAAATGGAGAGGAGGGTTTAAAAAGGAGGGAGAGAGGGCGACAGGGGTCTTGACTGGTCAAAAGGTTTCTTTTCCACCTGCTATGCCTTCTGTCCAGGGGAGATCAAACCTCTTTGGTGTTTTAACACTACTCATGAGGAAGTGCACCTCCCACAATGCCTTGTGTCTTTGTGCCCCCCCCCAGTCACACTGTATGTCAGGAGTGCATCTATTCTGCATAAAGGTTAGCGGCAAGGACACAACGGGTGTAAGTCCTTTCGCTTGTTCCTCATTAAAAAGCTAACATCAAATGAGGGCTCGAGGGGGGGCAGAGCTATGGCTGATGACTGCATATTTTACCGTGGTGGCGGCTGTGGCTGCACAGCTGGCTGGCACAACACACCAGGGTCTCAGTCAAAGCAGAGGCAAAACAAACACTGCCAATCAACCTGGTGCCTCTGGATGTCTCTCAAGAAGAAGTAACTCAAGCACCGGCTGCGTCTCAAAAGTCTTCTGTCTCGCCTTGGCTTTGCTGCCTTTAATGTTACTGCACTGACCTGAAAACAGGCAGAGGGCAAAGCAATATATTCTGTGTCAAGTTGAAAATAACAATCTTGTAACTACTTTCACGCAATTATGCAAAAAATGACTCTATGGTTCATAGTTTTAAAAAAAGGGGAGAAGTCAGCTATTGACACAAATCATCACAGCCTTAACATCACACACAGAACTGTAATTCCCACATGGGATCTTAATAAGACTATTTTCTTCCCTAACTATAAAAATGATTCTTAAGTATTTAAAGTCAACTAGGCAAAGGCATTGCGAGTAATTTTTTCCTCTATTTTTACATCCAAGAAGCAGTATGTTCCATGAAAACACAGTTCATATTCATTCTCTTTTACAAACATACCTAATACAGTTCATAATTCTTTGTATCTATGGTATCTATCTAGATCTATTTTTATCTAACCTTACAGGGTATTTGAATGTTAGCAATAATTGGAATCATGTTTCCAGAATAATACAGAGATATTACTTTCTAAGAGGCAATGAATATCTTAGGATACAACATGGGTTGGACAAGATCTGCACAAAGAATATGTGATCAGTGGGACAAATACAAACAAGCGACAACATCAACAAAACCCCCCCCCACATTTTATCTCTTTTTCATGTCCTTGATAGAAATCAACAAATGAGTACATAAAAGGAAGGGAGATGGAGGACAAACACGGGACAAAAAAGGAGCTCTTTGAATTAACTAAATAAGGCCTTGGAGCGAGCAAGACCTCTCTCTCTTCCCTCATCTCCTTGGGTGTAGGTCTAACCATTTCTTTATATCAGGCTTAGAACTAATGCAAGAAAGGCTGTGGGCTCTCGATTAAATATGCATACTAACATACAGCTGTAGGTTCACCTTAATATTCAATGAGAAAGTCTTGTCAGTAAGATTGTGGTTGTGAGGTGTTGTGGGCGTCTTTACCTTATTAAAATGAATGAATGTTTACATACACCATGATTTACTGGCACATTTATGCTTGTCCTTAAAACTAACTGTAACATTTGAAGGTGTACAGAGTGTGTGACATCATAAAACAATATAAAAACCACTACAGAACAAAACATTTTTGCATTTATTCAAAAACGTTTCAAAATTAATGACTCCCTGTTCTCTCCTGCCTGCCCCCTGCGAGCAGGTTTGCGTGTAAGAATCAAAAAAATTCTGATGTTATTTACAGTCAAACATTGGATTACATTGAGTAGCATGTTTCAAACTTTTAATACTGCATTATCATTTCAATTGCAAATGATGCCCTGCAACAGATACTGCAGTAATATGTTATGCTGATCGAGCCATCTGTCATCTTCAAATCAGCATACATATCATGCCAGTTGATCTTCCTTTCAGCTGTTTTGAGCACAAATAAATTGGTCAAAATCTATTTTTACAGTTTTTTCTTATATTAGTACATATTTTCTAATAAGGTTGATCTAGAACATCAATCAGTGACCAAGGACCAAGAACAATTACACAGTATTACATAATGTAGGAACAGTAATGATTGACCAAAGTCACCATAATAATCATCAAGTAAAGCTGAAGGTAACTTCAGTCATGTAAGGCATTCTTGCTACACCCCAGTCACTGCTCCTATGAGTAGGAAGAGCAGAGTCTATTTGAGTTTGTTGCTCCCAATCACGACAGACAGAAGGAGTTTTACTCTACATACTTGTGGTTTCCAAGAAGACAGGGGGGTTTAGACCCCTTTTGGATAATTGTGCCCTATCCCAGCATGTTTCATTCATAACATTAAACATGCTGTCTAGAGGGATGACTTGGGCAACCAGGCAATTGGTTTATGACCACTGATTTAAAGGATGCCTATGAGTACCACAGTTTGCTGTGTTTTAGCAGGTGTGTGGAAAGCAGCGCTCATGTCACTGCACAATCACAGCATGAAGGTCAGCTTTCGCCCTGATGACCTCGATGTCAGGGTCTGGTCCACAGAGTGGGTCATGTTCTACACAGCTCTGCTGATCTGACAGCTGATTTAGGCTTTAGCACTCAACTGGCAGAGGAGCAGACCTATACCAACCAAGCAGACCGAAGCATTTGGGTATTGTGCATAGGGGGACACTGGTGACAGATTTGACTGTCATACAGGTGTAAAGGCTCACGACTGCAGAACACCCAGTAGTTCCGCAGGGACTACCGTACATAAGCAGTTTCTAGCTGTGCTTTGCCAGCCTCTGCTTGGATGCCAAGAGACACAAATGTTGGCTTGTGACCATTTCTTCCTCTCTGTAAGAAAACCTGTGACAATGGGGGTCCCCACAGCATATGTCACCACTACAATTACAAAAGATTTCCCTTTGTTGTGCACAAAAGAGCGTTCCCTAAACAGACATGGAGAGAATAGTTTCTAGAGGGAGTGATTGGTGGACTTTGGTCTTGGTTTTGGTATAAAGCTGCCACATCAACCTGCTGGACATTAAGGTGGTAGGTTGAAAACTTTCTGCCGTCTTCTGTGGTTCTTTTAGAACGACCCATCTTTGGGAATCGATTCATTTGCACGTCTTCTTCCCACAATGTCTCATCTCTCCCCTTCTGGAGAGGCTGAGACACTTTGAACACAAAGGGATGACGCAAGTATTGGCAGTGCAACTACTGACTAATCTGGCGAACGGTTTGTTGATGCCGCCATCAAAGCCATTGCAGTGGCAAGTCTTTAATGAGTGAGTGACTGCTAACAGTGAAAGCAACATGGATTGTTGGACTGACGACAATAGAAAGTGGCTCCCAGTTACTGATGAAGGTTTCTTAAATGGATGATAATCTTAATTTAAATTATTTTAAAGATTAGACATTTGTTAAAGCAATAGGCAGGATGGAGGCATAGAAGAATAACAGGCCACTTAAACATGGGCCATATTTCAAGTGAAGCAACGTCACTGTGTAATATATCAGTCCCTCCAGGATTTCGCGGGCATTTTTCAAGATTGTTGTGGCCTAAAATGCCTGCATTCGTGGCAGCTTTTCTAAAAAATTGCGATGGAGGTTGCGATGTTTTAAGTGTATTTGTTGCGATGAAATTGCTGGAGACAGTGAAAATTGCTAAAAAGTTGCATTTTTTTCTTTGTTTTGTTTGTTTGTATAATTCATTAAAAATCAACGTTTCGTGGTAGAAAAGTGTTTGTCAATTGATGATTTTCGTTTGTGTTCTACCACACTATTGCACGGGGTACAAAACAGTTTACCTCCGCTTTCGTGAAGAACATCAGGGAATTGTTTTACACGGTCTTTAGCAGTAATTTTTGTTGGTAAGTGAGAGACATTACTATTGCACATGTCTGCATCTTCAAACCATAAACAAGGAAGTGAATTCGGTGAAGTACGTTCATTGCGTTTGCGCTGGGGACTGCTATGATTGGTGGAACTCACCGGAGGATGGCCAAAATTGCGGAAAAGTCACGGTGATTGGACAAAATTGCAAGGTGATTGGTTGAATTTTCGTTAATTGTTGCGATCGCAACATCGCAAATTCCTGAAGGGACTGATATATAAGTACTAATGTTAGCAACTTTCTAACATTTGTACCAACATGTTTTAACTGTCCTTTCTACTAAAATTCTAAAAAAAAAAAAAAATTAAAAAAAATCTAAAATTCTACCTCTTCTGGCAAACATCTTGGTCCTGGACATGCCCAGGACATCTGTGTTAAAGGTTTGGTCTCAGACACAGGCACTCTGCATGAAGTAAGGGTTTGTGTATTTCTCATCTAATGTGTTTCCAAAGTTGAACTTTTCCATTACTGGTCAAGTAGCTGAAAACTGCAAAGGTTCTTCCTGACCTCCTAGACACTGTTATCAAAACTGATGTTGCAAAGCAAGTAGAGATAAAAGCAGAAAAAAGTTAACTTTACAGGAGGGCTTGTATTCAAACGTGCACCACTCAACTTAGGGTTATTCCATAAATTCGTCAATAGACAGTCAGCCAGCTTTGGTGGGCTCTGGCTCAGTAGGCAGGAGCAATGGCTGCAATGCTAATGTTGTGTTAGTCTTCTAAGGAGAGGGACAGGCTCATGTGGGTTGGATTGTCTGTACAGGTCATACAGACTATTGAAGCTGCAAAGGCCGACTCCACCTGTGCCTGTTAAAAGCCAAATGATTGCGGTTCCAACTTTGTTGCAAAGCAAGGAGGGTCTGGTTCCTCTGGCTTGGGAAATCGATTCTGCTCTACACGTTTTGCAGTATCTGGTAGAGAAGGGGCTGCCTCATGCCACTATTAAAGAGTGTAAAGCAGCCATTTCTTTTGGTTCTAGAGACAAATCAGTCTTTGGCAAGGCTTCAGTAATGTCCAGTGATCCAAGCCTGACTTTTTTATATTTGTCATTCGTGTTTCCTGTTTTCTTTTGGTTACATTGTCCCATCTTGTTTTAAATTCTACATCCTGTCAAGTTTCCCTTTTGTGTGATTGCTTGCCCTACCCTAATGTGTTTCAGCTATGTCTCATTGTCTGTCTTTTCTCAGAGTATGTAAGTCCTTGTTTTCTCTGTCTTTGTTGTCAGTTCCTCTTTTAGCTCCACAGTCATGCCTCTGCTTCCTTGCACTCCTCGTGTTGCCCTGGTTTGTTGTTTCATTCATTTTTGTACTTTCTTGATTTTTGCACTTTCTTTAGTTGCTCCCTTTGTTTTTGTTTGCTTGCAGCTTCTTTGTTAGTAAAGCAAGCTTTTTATTTTCCTTGCCTGTCATGTTTTGTGTTTTGCTTTCAGTTTTGGTTTTTTTGTATAATTGTAAACATACTCTGCCACTATTAAAGGTCATTGACATCAGAATGTGCCACAGAGGTCACTGTGTAATCCAATAGTCCAAAATCATTTCCTGCTGCAACACTGGATTATTCCCAACTCATCACGTACACAGGCATTGTCATGCCTGGTGTGTTTTATACAGAAGCAAATGGAACCCGTTAGTATCTGTATGAGACAAACCTCCTATCTGCTTCACAAACATAACTACATTTTAAAGCTTTTCCTAAACTTGATTTAGTTTTTTCTAAAACCCAGTAAAGTATTAGGTGCCTAAGCATCTAAGCACCTTTGATTACCTAAGTGATCAAACTATAATCATTTTATAGGTAAACCCTGTGTTAATAAAGGCTTTGTGGCAGGATTGTGAGTTGGACAAAGGATACCTTTGGCGTCAGTATCAGATGCCAAGGGGCATAACAAAAGCACTGATAGTCGACAAACTGGAATGAGACCATGTGCAACAGTAGCGGGAATGTTTTTTTAAAGTGGTGAGGAAAAATCCAGTTATTGATAAAACCTGTGCAATTTGAACAAGAACTCAGAATTTTAATATTTAAAGCCAAAAATATAATATTTTTTTTATATATATATATATATATATTTATTGGCCTGAAATATAACAATAAA